>VYXC01006381.1:13280-28623 GCA_013397175.1 Platysteira castanea
GTCCCCCAGCCCCTGCTGCTGCTCCCGAGGGTCGAGGACAGGGCCACAGTGCCCAGGGGACATTCCCACAGCGCCCAGGGGACATTCCCACAGCAGCAGGAGCCAATTCCAGCTGCTCAGAGAGCGGGATGCTCCACGGGCAGGGTTTGGGGCCTGGCTCCCTGCCCTCCCCGTGGCAGAGCCCCAGCACATCCAGCCAGTGTCATTCCTGGCCTTTTTACGCAGGATCTGGGAATGGTTTGGGTGGGAAAGGGCCTGAAAGCTGATCCAGCTCATCCTGCCAGGGGCAGGGACACCTTCTGCCATCCCAGGGTGCTCCAAGTGCCATCCGACCTGGCCTTGGGCACTGCCAGGGATCCAGGGGCAGCCACAGCTTTCCTGGACCTCCCCACCCTCCCAGGGAACAATTCCTGCCCAAGATCCCATCCATCCCTGCCCTCTGGCACTGGGAAGCCATTCCCTGTGTCCTGTCCCTCCAGCCCTTGTCCCCAGTCCCTCTCCAGCTCTCCTGGAGCCCCTTCAGGCCCTGCAAGGGGCTCTGAGCTCTCCCTGGAGCCTTCTCCTCTCCAGGTGAGCACCCCCAGCTCTCCCAGCCTGGCTCCAGAGGGGCTCCAGCCCTGGAGCAGCTCCGGGGCCTCCTCTGGATTATTTCCAGCAGCTCCACATCCCTGTGCTCCAGGGCTGGGGCAGTTCTGCAGGTGAGGTCTCACCTGAGACATTTCTCACCGAGCCCCTCTGGTTGTTGCCACACAGGAATGGAAAGTGCATCATCCAAAGCCATCTGGAATTAGCACAGGGACACGGGGATGCCGGGATGTGGGTTCAGCTGGATGCATCCCAGCACGGAGCCAGGCAGCTGGAGGAGCACTGGTAGCAGTGGCCAGGAGCAAAAGACATTCAAAGGCACAAAACCAATTATTGAAATGTAAAGACTTGAAAGGAAAACTGAAATTCTAAAAATAAAGAGGACAAAAACCTGAGCCAGGACAAGTTACAATAAAAACAGCTCGGGGGGAAAATGCCTTTGGAGCCAAGTCGGGCACATTAAGCCCTTGGAAAACATCAGGAATATTCACCTTGCTCTCAGCAATTATTTGCAAGTTTAGAGCTGAGGTTTCTCACTGTGAGTCCATCTCTCCTTCAGTGCTTAATGAGGTAATTCTAAGCTCTAAAAGCTGCCGGAAAATTGGTATCAGGGACTTTTCTGCACTTTGGTTCACAAATACTCACAAAGGCGTGAAGCTGCGTTCGGACCTGCTGCTGTCCATTGTTTCCCAGGGCCGGGCACCCAGGGTTAATTAATTCCCAACTGGAGAGCTCCGTGGTGAAGTGCAGGGCTGGCGTGAGCACGGGGTGACACCTTTGTGGATTCCACCAGAAATGAAGTGCTGGGAATAAGCCCATCCTGTTACTTTAACCTCTCCGGGGTGAGATGCGGTTTGCAGCCACCACACTTTGCAGAATGATCGTGGCTCATCAGCAGAAAGGCTGTGTCAAGGAGGATTTAAATTCCCTGGAAAGAAATGGCTGCTTTTCCAAGCTCTCTGGAGTGCGTGGGGTGGAGATGCTGCTGATCCCTCACGAAGAGCTGACAAGGAAATGCAAATCCTTGCACAGGGCAGGGTGGGGTGCAGATAAAAGAATAAATAAGAGGAATTTTCTGATCCAGGCTGGGGTTATCTGGGGTGATGGGGACAGGAGCAGCTCCCTGGGTCCCAAATCCAGGGATGAGCTCCAGAATCCAACACGGAGGTGGGGGACAGGGGTGGTTTGGTTGGTGGCACTCCTCACCAGGGACTCAACTCCCAGCTGGGGCAAGGTGTGGCTCCATCTCCAGGTCTGGGACATGTCTCAGGAGGAATTTCTTCATGGAATGGGTGGTCAGGCATTGGAAAGGGAGGAGGTGGAGTCCCCATCCTTGGAGGTGTCCCAGGAAGGGCTGGAGGTGGCACTCAGGGCTCTGGGCTGGGGACAGGGTGGGCATTGGGCACAGCTGGGGCTCGGTGGTCCTGGAGCTCTTTTCCAACCTCATTGATCCTGGACTCTGTGACTGGGATGTTGCACAGATATCCCCATCCATGCCTTTGCTTTCCCTGCCATCAGCTGAGGATTTTGCTGTGAATCCATGACTTTTCCTGGATAAAACAGCTGGAGCTTGCAGCCATCCCTGATCCCTGGGGAAGGGAGCCTCAGCCAGGGGCAGGGACCCCTCCACCTGCCCCTCTGCTCCCAGGGAGCGTGCAGGGAGAACGGAACACCAGGAAAACTCCCCTGGGCACAGCGCTTGTCCATTCCTGCATTCAAATCATCCAGACTGGCACAAGGCATCTCTGCAGCAGGCACAGAAAACTTTGGATTTAGCCTCAACTCATCCCCTCACTGCAGCTGAATTCCAGTGTTTTATTCCAGCAGGAAGGGGCAGTGGACAAAACTCCCTCCTGGGCAGCTCAGAACAAACCCAGGGTGCTGGAGGTGCTTCTCCCCTTCCCACACTCCTGCAGAGTTGGCTCCTTCCAACTCTGAAGCCCAGGAAGTGATGGCTGAGGCTGCTCTGGGGACTCGGGGCTATTCTTAGCCCAGGGAAGGAAGGGCTCTGTCACAACGTGGAACGGGGAATAAAGGAGCTAAAAACAGAGCCAGGGATGACTTCACTGGCATTTTGCCTCACAAGTTCATATTCATGTTGCAAAAATATTTATTTGCCTTCTCGGCCTATTGATCCGAAAGAATCAAATGGATAGCAAGAAGAATCAAATCCTATTAAACTTAATCAACTCTCCGGGATCTGGGAAAGTGGCATTTCAGGGAGGAGGGGAGAAATCCATAGTTAGTGGGTTCTGAAGGCTTGCAGATTGCAAATCTGGACACGGGGAGGCGTTTCTGCTGATTTCCCTGGAGAAGCAGTGCCAGGCAAGGTGAGGACTGGGGACCACTGGGATCACTGGATCCATGCCCCTGCTTTCCACCAGGGCACCCAGTGTGCCCTGCCCACCCCTGGGAGGCTGCAGCACTCCAGGTGTCCATCCCAGAGCTATATTCCATGGAACCACAGCATCCTTAAGGCCAGAAGAGAGCTCCAAGACCATCAGTTCCCACTGGATTTGTTGAGGTTTGTGATGAAACCCAGAGCAAAGGCTCCCCTTGGTGTTCCCAAGAGCTGTGCCCTGCACACTCAGCAGATCCCAAGCATCAGCCCTGGCTGTGGAGCAGAGCTGGAGAGGGAATTCCTGCTGGAGACGGAATGGGAGCTGGGTTATTTAACGCTGATGATGATGGGATGAGGTTGCTCAGTTGATTTGAGCCATGGACAGTGCACCCCCTGGCAATCCTTCATCCCCTGGCAGCTCTCAAGTCCTGTTAAAGTCACTGAAAGGGGTTTTAAAGTCACTGAAAGGGGTTTTAAACTCTACCTGATGAGGTCAGATTGAGCTCCTGAACTCTTCACTGCTGGTTTAGGTCGTGTTCATGCCAGAATTCCCATCTCCAGTTTCTGCAGTGAAACTGGACAACTCCTGAGCATGAGATGCAGGGTGGAAGAAGAGACACGAGGAGACACCAGGGAGAGAATCTGTGGCAGCGTGAGGCTGATCAGAGCACTACAGATCCTCAGGAATACAATCAAATTTAGTTGAAAAAGCCCTCCAAGATCACTGAGTCCAATCTGTGACCGTCTCAGTCACTGGAGTTACGAGTCTGATGTGAGCAATTAATAGAAAAGTGATTAATGGGAAGTGATTCTCATGGCAAACAGCAGCAGAAGAGGCCCCAGCTGGATGCAGTAAGGAGGAGCATCTCCCAGACCCTGAGAGGTTCAGGAATTCCCAATCAGCAAAATTTTCAGGAAAACAACACAAAAAAGCAGGGACACCCAACAGCAGAGGCGTCCTCGGTGAGATGAGTTTGGGATGCACTTCCCAGGAGCTCCCCACTCCCAACCCACACCCAGCTTCCTCTCCCAGAGGCACAAACCAGTGTCAGAAAAATGAGCTACAGGAACCCCAACCAAATCCTGAGGATGAGAAAAGTTCCTCCTTTAACTTTCCCTCCCTCTCCACTCGTCCCACGTGCCCTCTCCTGCTGGTGACAGCTCAGCTCAGAGCAGCCACTTCTGGAGGAGCAAAACTAGGCCACGCTTAGTTAAGAGCAATTTAAACGTGACCTTGCTCCTGGTGCAAATGAAATTAAATCCTTTCAGAAATCTGTTAGCTGCTGGTGAGCGGCTCTGGGGAAGAGCTGACATCTCCCAGCGTAACCTATTTTTGAGTCTAGACATGCCAGATGTGTCCTGCCTCTGGTTCCTTGAGTTATTTTCTGCGATTCAGGGATGTATTACAGCAGCTGTGACAAGCCACAATGGATGAGATCAGTGAAATTCCGGGACTCTCCACATGATTTATGGATATTAGCAAGGCTCTCTTAAGTGATTTACTCTCATCCAACCTGCTGCTCTGAGCTGAGCCCTGCAGCCCCAGCGAGCTGTTTTCCAGGGAAAAGGCTGCTCCCTCCATCCCCCCGGCACGGGATCACAGAATATCCTGAGGGGGAAGGGGTCCACGAGCATCACCAGAGTCCAACTCCAGCAGCCCCAACAAAAAGGAATAAATCCAAAAGTAAAACTCTGGGTACATGAGACTCTTGAACGTCTTTGTGCAGAAATGTGAGTGAGAAAGAGGAGAGGATAAAGTGCCACCATCATCCAACAGAGGCAGTTCTGAATATTCCAAGTGCTTTTCCCAAAAAACTCCAATTACAGACCACAGCTGCCTTGAAAATGCACTGAATTTGGTAAAGTCCCAGCTCAAAGATGTTTAATTGTCGAGATGGGTAGGAAAAGCTTCTTCCAGGTTTGTTGCTCTTTGCATTTTTGGGGACTTTTGGTTTCCAGCTGCTCCTGGTGCTCCACCCTTTCCCTGGACAGGCTCAACGTCTCCCTGGGAGTGGTGACACAGGGCTGGAGGTGCCCCGGCAGTGCCNTGCAAATAAAATTAAATCCTTTCAGAAATCTGTTAACTGCTGGTGAGCGGCTCTGGGGAAGAGCTGACATCTCCCAGCGTAACCTATTTTTGAGTCTAGACATGCCAGATGTGTCCTGCCTCTGGTTCCTTGAGTTATTTTCTGCGATTCAGGGATGTATTACAGCAGCTGTGACAAGCCACAATGGATGAGATCAGTGAAATTCCGGGACTCTCCACATGATTTATGGATATTAGCAAGGCTCTCTTAAGTGATTTACTCTCATCCAACCTGCTGCTCTGAGCTGAGCCCTGCAGCCCCAGCGAGCTGTTTTCCAGGGAAAAGGCTGCTCCCTCCATCCCCCCGGCACGGGATCACAGAATATCCTGAGGGGGAAGGGGTCCACGAGCATCACCAGAGTCCAACTCCAGCAGCCCCAACAAAAAGGAATAAATCCAAAAGTAAAACTCTGGGTACATGAGACTCTCGAACGTCTTTGTGCAGAAATGTGAGTGAGAAAGAGGAGAGGATAAAGTGCCACCATCATCCAACAGAGGCAGTTCTGAATATTCCAAGTGCTTTTCCCAAAAAACTCCAATTACAGACCACAGCTGCCTTGAAAATGCACTGAATTTGGTAAAGTCCCAGCTCAAAGATGTTTAATTGTCGAGATGGGTAGGAAAAGCTTCTTCCAGGTTTGTTGCTCTTTGCATTTTTGGGGACTTTTGGTTTCCAGCTGCTCCTGGTGCTCCACCCTTTCCCTGGACACGCTCAACGTCTCCCTGGGAGTGGTGACACAGGGCTGGAGGTGCCCCGGCAGTGCCAGCACTGGGGCTGGGACAATCCCGGTGTCCTTGGCCCTCTGGGCCACCAGGACACGCTGCCACCCCTCCTCCTGAGGCACCTCTCCCTCCCATACCAACACCAGCCTCTATTTCCTTGGCAGGTGCCAGAATTAGGAATTAAATTGGCTGCTCCTGCAGCTCTCCATCAGCAGAGGGATCCGTGTGGTGCAGGGGAGGGAGCACCAGGGCTGGGGGGAGCCACGGAGGGGACACACAAAGCCCTGAAAGGGGACACACAAAGCCCTGTTCCTGCATTAGGGACACACAAACCCCTGTCCCTGCAGAGGGGACACACAAAGCCCTGAAAGGGGACACACAAAGCCCTGTCCCTGCACTGGGGACACACAAACCCCTGTCCCTCCCTGTAGAGGGGACACACAAACCCTGTCCCTGCATTGGGGACACACAAAGCCCTGTCCCTGCAGAGGGGACACACAAACCCCTGTCCCTGCACTGGGGACATGCAAAGCCCTGTCCCTGCAGAGGGGACACACAAACTCCTGTCCCTGCATTGGGGACTCACAAAGCCCTGTCCCTCCCTGCATTGGGGACACACAAAGCCCTGTCCCTCCCTGCAGAGGGGACACACAAAGCCCGCCATCCCTGCCTCGCTTCCTTCACGCCTGACGGATTCTCCAATACCCACCAGTAAATTACTGCTAATGAGAAATTATTTAATAGACTGAGCAGAATTTATCAGCATGAACCGCTGAGGATAAAACCAGCACGGAGGCTGCGTCCCAGTAAATCCCAGTAAATCCCAGGCCCTTCACACCCACAGCACCCTTCAAATTTGGGACAAACATCTGGACTCAGGAAGGGCTGCAAGAACCTGCTCAAAATTCAGGCACTCCAGCCCAAAGTCTGGACTTGGGTGCTGTAATTCCACCTGTTTAACACAAATATTCTGTATAAAATTGATTGCAAGTGAAGGTCTCCCCTCAGGGACAGGGGATGGGCTCAGACTCCAATTAGGACCAGAACATATTCAGGAGAAAAAAATATTCTGCCTTCATTTGCTTCAAAGATTTGTGAGGAAAACAGGAGATGTGTTCCATGATTATTCCCTTTAAAAGTCATTTTCCAGCCAAAACATCAAAAATAGATTTAAAAGTTGTTTCTCTTGTTCAAAGGCAAGAAGGACAAACCTGAGCCAGCCTGGTACAGAGAGAAAAAGACATTTCCATGTTCCTAATGCAAGTTTTCTGTTCTTTCCAACTTTTTTATTAAAACAGGTCAAAATTCTAATGGAGAATTATTATTTTAAAAGAAAAAGCAAGTTTTTCACGTTAGTGCTGTTGTGTAAGGTTCATCCCACAGCTGGGCCTCATCCGGGGAGCTCAGTGCTGAGACCCCGAGCACCCCGGGCCGCTCCGGCCGTGCCCCTCAGGGCCTCACACAGCTGGGAATGCCACAAACACCGGGAATAACAAAGCCCAGGAGCTCAGGGCAGTGTGGAACAGGCAGCAGATCCCTCCTGCCATAACATAAACTTTTATTTAATTACACACGGGCCGAAGCAGGAGTGAGGCCCAGCTCAAGGCCTACTCGTGTCGCTCCCCCTGGGCAGGCCCAGAGCTCATTTTCCTCTTCCCCTGATTACAGATAAATCCCCTTTTAAAAGGCTGACGGATCTGGTCGTGTTCTGAGTTTTTAATCATCCTTTTAATCTCCACGAGTACCTCGGGGCCTCTTTGGTGTGAGGCTGGGGGTGGAGGAGGAGGCCACAAAAGCCCCGGCTTAAGTGAAAAGGAGACGCAGGCCCCTGCAAATCTGGGTCCTCCATAAGGAGGAGATTGGCAGCTGGATAAAGGACAGACCCCTGGATACAAACACACTCCATTTCTCCATTGGATGCTTGGATTTCCACTATGGAACTCCAAGGACAACACCTCTGCACCTCACTGTGCCAGCCCAGGGGTGAGGGTTGTGACGGCGAGTTTTTAGATGTTTTATGGCTGTTTCTTGATTTTAGAAAGTCCCATGCCAGAGCCAAGAAAGATTGGAGATGCCTGTGGGTTCGTGTTCAGGTTGTTTATTTTTTCTCATCTCTCCGTGTCTGGAGCTGGCCGACAGCGACCTGCTCCACCGAGATCCACAGCAGGAGTGACNGGACAGAGGAACACTCTGGGCTGCCACAAGGGTCAGCCGCCAAACAAGGGGCTGAGGGAATTCCTGCCCCAAGCAGTGCTCCGGGGGGATACAAGGCTCCCACATCCAGTGCCCGGGAATTTGGGAGCCCAGGCAAAGGTTCAACCCAGCTGGGCAGCATTCCCAGCTCCACCTGCTCCTCAGGAGTCTGGTTCCAGGCCAGCACCATCCTGAGAACAAGGTGAGGGGGAAAGGGGACAAGAAAAGAGCAGCAGAGCCACAGAGTGCAAATAAAAACATTTCCCACCCCGCACACAAAAAGCCTTTGTAGACCTAAGACTGGAATGTTTCTGTTTGGTTTTTCCAGGAACAAGAGCACCCACGGCGAGTGACGGCTTTTGGCAGAGAAGGGTCAAAAAGCCAGGGTCAGATCCACAGGTTCTTCCTGCTGGGTGTCCATGGGGAGCCTCCTGAGGACAATCCGAGCAGGAGAGAGGTTGGGGCCGATGCCAAGCTGCAAAACCAGGAGCTGGAAGGGACAAAAACGTGTCCCACTGCTGTCCCTGGCAGTGGCACTTGGCCACACGTGGCTCTGCAGCCAACTGGGGCAAGGAGAATGGTGCAGGGGCTGCTCAGGCAAGGAAATGTCCCCAGAATTTCCCAAATTCACCAGCAAAACCCACACGAGGAGTTCCACATGGGCTGCGATTCCCAGTGCTGTCCGTGATCCTACAGCGAGCTCTCCTCAGTGTTCCTTCAGCATTAATTTTGCAGGACTACACGGATCCGGGAAAATATTTCCTGTCATGCTGTCAGATCCTCTCTGCTTGGAGTCTCTGATAATAAAACCCTGTTTGCTTATGAATTTGTGATGGGATGGAGTTCCAAACCAGGTCAGCTGGAAGGCTGGAGGATCCTGCCTGACCTGTCCTCACCAAACTAAACCAAACCAAACCAAACCAAACCAAACCAAACCAAACCAAAGAACCCCGCTGGGTCACGGTGCTTCTCAATATCCTGGGAAGAGGGGAGAACACAACCCTGGGAGCCTGAGTGTCCCAGGAAAGCCCTGGATGAGGAGGGAGTCTGAGCATGGAGTCAGGAATCCTCACCCTCACCTTCTGCTGCCCCTCAGGACAGGCAGACCTCACACATTCCTGGTAAAACTCCTCTGCTGGACAGCAGGAACGTGTGGAATTCAGCAAACACCAGCTCAGGCTTTCCCAAGAGCCACGTTTTCCAAGAGGACAGAGCCTGATCCTGAATTTGTGCTGGGAATTACCTCCCCTCACAGTCTGAGCAGCAAACAGAGAGCAGAGATGGATCCCTCAGTGCTGGATCCAGGGAAGGAACCTCGTTTATCCCTGAGGCACTCCCAGTGTCCCACCTTGGGAAGCACATTCAGGCCCCTCTCTAATATTCCCAAGAGGGGGCACATTTGGGGTACAATTGGGGCTTTGTGTCACTTGTCCACTCCAGAAGTGTCCCAGCACCACCCTGGGGAATGCCACATCCCCTTTTCCCAAGGACAACCTGACCAAAGCAGCCCCAGCAGCCCCTGGGCTGAGGCACTGGCACGGTGCAGATTTTATTCCCAGCTGGAAAAAGGGGAAGAATCCTTTAACCTGGAGTAAAGGCAGTGCTGCCTGCAAACCCCCGGGCTGCTGCCAGGCTCTGGGAATGCAGAGGGTCCTCACCCAGCCCAGCACCAGCCTGGCACTGATTGTCATCATCCAGGCTTCAACCATCAGCTTTGCTCACTCGGCTTCCAGAGAATTTGTTGTTTCAATGGGAACTGGAGGCACTCAGCACATTCCAAACCTAAATCCCAGATTGTTCTGCACCAAAGCGGGATGAGTGAGGTCTGTGGGTGCCTGTGCAGCTCCTCCTGCTCTCCAGCGGGTGATAAACATTGCTAATTAAGATAGTTTGTAATTGTCTCGGAAAGGTTAAAAATGCCGGAGCACAAAATTTGGACTTTTCCTGACTGAGCTGTACTTTTCTCCCCCGGCTCCCCGGGCCGTCTCCATGGCTACCAGGAGATTGCTGGGCGGCTAATTGATTTGCAGGAAGGAATGATTAATAAAGAACAACAGAGGCTCCCCCCTCGGCAGGGCACTTCTCCCGGCAGCCTCTTCCCTTTCCGCTGGGAGCTCCTGGACTCCAGAGGCAGCTCCAGGCTGTGCCCTGAATCCCACCCTATAGCTTTCTAGGGTTTTTAAAGATGTTTTATGGCTGTTTCTTGATCTTAGAAAGTCCCATGCCCGAGCCAAGAAAGGTTGCAGATGCCTGCGAGTTCGTGTTCAGGTTGTTTATTGTTTCTTATCTCTCAGTGTCTGGAGCAGGCACAGCATGAGCTGCTCCACCGAGATCCACAGCAGCAGTGACGCCCCGCAAAGGCGATTTCTCCTTTTGATCTCTTTTAGGAAAACCAACCAAGTTCCACAACGTATTATTGTTTATCAATCTTTCCCAATTAATTTCTACCCTTTCTTACCATGACAGTGCTGCCTCCACCAATGCCCATCCCCATCATCACAGCAGGAGATGGAGGAGAGAGAAGAAAGAGGAAGGGGAAGGGGCACCGCCCTTTGCCCTCCGTGTTTGCTTTTTTCTCTCCTACCTCCATAATCTAAACCCTACACTCACCCAGTGATAAGATAAGCTAATTACACACTTTCTTTCCATTTTGTATTTCTTCCCTCAATGTGGGCAGCTTTCTCCAAGGACATGGATCAAACAGAGAATTCTGGGCTTTCATCTCGAGTTCCGAAACTGCCTGGCGGGGCTCCAGACCCCCCTGGACAGTCAGAGGAATACTCTGGGCTGCCACACCACCCCACAAACACCTGGGATCCCCCCACCCCGCAGGGATCAAACGGGGGAGAATCCTTCACTCGGGATGGCTGCTGCACTTGAGAAGGGAATTCTGGCTGATAGAAAAGAGGTTGGATCCGAGCCCCGCGCTCTGCCCGTTAATCCGTCACGCTCGCCTGGCCCTGGATTAAATTGCACTCCTGGAGAGCAGAGCCCTGGTGTCGAAGCAGCCCTGAGAGAAAATGATTGTCTTCTGCTTCCTCCCCGAGCCTGCAGCCAGCCAGGGGTGGAGGGAAAGCTGCACCCTCATTCTTCCACCCCCAAGTCCTGCCGTCCCTGAATCCCACCCCGGAGAGGGCCATGGATACCTGGGCATCCCAGGGGTGCCCTTTCCAGCCAGCTCTGCTACACAGAAACCAAAACCATGCCAAAATCCCAATGTTTTGCGGCTCTTTCCCTTAATCCTTCACCAGGATGCTGGACAGAGCTCCCCGTGGCTCCAGGTTCTTATTTATTTTCCTCCTGCAGGCGATGACATTTGATACAAAACCTCAATCTCCATTTCAGCGTCACCTTAGACAGAAATGCAAAGAAAAATTTGGATGGAAATTCCACTGATGCCTGAGCCCTTCATGCAAGATTTAAAACACTCCTGAACAGCTCCAAGAAGAATTAATTCCTGAATGAATTCCTGGCAGTGGAGCTGCACGTGCTCCATCCCTGCCCAGAGCTCTCCGTGCCTGCCTCGTGCCAGCCCCGCACGAAGTGTGACAGGGACAAATTCCAGGCTTTCTGTGCCAAAAGTGCCTCTGGAGCGACTGCAGGGAATTCTCCTCACGCCCCTCTGGGCTCAACAGCCAGATCCAGACTCCGTGTCCCAGTGATCCACAGAACCGTCCTGGGATGAGGGCAGTNGCGGGTCCAGGCTCAGCCCCTCTCAGAATTCCCTTGGGATGCACTGGGAGCAGCGGGATCCCGTCCCTGCCGGGGTTGGGAATGCTGTGACATTCCCCAGGCTCAGCCCCTGACAGAATTCCCTTGGGATGCGCTGGGAGCAGGAGGATCCCATCCCTGCCAGGAGTGGGAATGCCGTGACATCCTCCAGGCTCAGCTCCTGACAGAATCCTCCCGGAATGTGCTGGGAGCAGTGGGATCCCATCCCTGCTGGGGTTGGGAATGCCGTGACATCCCCCAGGCTCAGCCCCTGACAGAATCCCCTGGGATGCACCGGGATCCCGTCCCTGCCGGGGTTGGGAATGCTGGAATCTTCCCCAGGCTCAGCCCCTGACAGAATCCCCCCGGGATCCCGTCCCTGCCGGGGTTGGGAATGCCGTGACACCCACCAGGCTCAGCCAGGAGCAGCTCAGGAGGGGCTGGGAATGTCCAGGGATGCAGAAAATGTCCCGCAGGATCCCCATGGGAGCTGGGCAGTGCCCGGCCGGGCTCCTCCTCACCATTCCCTCTGCACCTGGAGCTGGCAGCCGCACGGGCTCCTCCCTTCCCAAGGGCACTGGGGAGAGCCAGGACAGCCCAAAAATGCTGTGAGGAGCAGCTGCTCTTTACACACCCCCACCTCAGGCTTTACACCCTGGTGTAACCCTGCCTCAGCCCCAGTTTGCTCCGGGAATCCCTCAGGGAGCAGCCCGAGGCTCCAGGAGCTGGCCAGGTGAGAGCCCCGTGCCGTGACTCCCTAAAACAGCGCCGGGGAAAACAAGGAACGAGTAAAAGGAGCTTTTGGGTGCCTTGCCAGGCTCCTTTGGTGTTCCCGGGGAACGGGAGTGGAGATCAATCCGAATAAAAGGTTCAGGGGCTGGGCTGTGCCTCAGCCAGCACGAAAACACAGAATTACTGATGCCACATCCTCAGCACTTCTGCAGGGATTAAATAATTAGCAGAGAGATTAAAAATTACCCCAAACAAGCGGAATTTTTAAGCTCTCTCTCCGCCCCTACCTGTGCTGGCTGGGAGGAGATTTTTAATCGTGGATTTTTTTAAAAGTTGGCAGAATGAAGCGTGGCAGCAGGATAAGTGATATTTTTGCAACAGAAACAAAGCACGTTTGGGCTGGGCTGGGTGAAGAGGGGTGGCTGTGGCTCCTGGAAATTCAACCAGGGAAGCACAGCCGTGGGATCTCCTGACTCTGCCATTCCTCAAACCCCGTGGTACATTAATATTCCCCAGATTTTTTAAAATACAGCCCAGAAGTAGCAGCAATGCCAAAAATCTGGAGGATCTCGCAGCAAGGACAAATTTCCGGACAAACCCAAGCATTCCTGGATAAAGTGGGTGATTTCCAACAGGGCTGGGGGGAAAGGGCCCGTGGGGAGGGGTCTGGACTGCCAGGGTGGTTGAAAATTAGTAATAAACAATTAATTCATAAAGAACTTCTGGAGTGCTGGATGGTGGCAGAGCATTCCCAGGGCACATCCCATCCCTGCTGCTCACACATTAAATAGAGAAATAGATTAAATAGATAAATCACTTTTTCCTAAAGAAAACCTTTCAGACCTGCTCCAAAAATTAATTTTTTACACCAGATAAATAAATATTTACGGCAACTTCTTTTCCACAATATTTTTATGCCCCACTCCACCCGTGAGCTGCAAAAGCAATCCCAGAAGGAATTCCAAGTTTGTGTGGGGGCAAACCAGCAGCTTCCTGATAAACACACAGAACACTCAGGTACTGATCCAAACCAAAATATTTGGGGAATTTGGGAACTGGAAGTCGACACATTTCCTTCTCACCCACTACAAAAGGGAAATAAAGAGGAAAAATCAGGATGTGCTTGCCCCTACACTTCCAGCTGCTCATTTCTCATGGATCACCTTTGCTGTTGGGCTCCCTGGCGAAAAGGAGTCCCCAAAAAGGTGACTCAAAGTTTAGAGCATTGTGCCTGCCAGAGAACTTGGACATTTGTTCCTTTAAAACCTTTATTGTGGTGTTGATTTCCACGTGGTTGGGATAAATCCTGAGCGGACAAAGAGTAAATCAAGGGATGATCTGCATTTTGTCTGCAGAAAATCCCTGGAAAGGACTCGGGGTGGCCTCTGGAGCAGCAGGAAGCAGGGGAGCAGATTTAAGAAAACTCATTTATCCCCCAAGGATCAATAATTCCTCTTGATCAACCAAACCAGGAGCTGCTCTGAAGCCAGAAATGCCACCTCGATTCCAAACAAATGCTGCTCAGGTAAATCTGAACCGATTTCTTCCCAGGGAGATTAACAAAAAACCCCAAACTGTTTTAAACTACCCTGAAACAGGAAAATTTCCTGCAGGAAAGATCAGGATTTCAGAGCTCATCCTGCTGGTAAAACCCTGCAGCATCCTGTTTTCATGGAGCACAGATCAATGAGTACAAATCTGATTTTTCAGTTAGGGACCCATCCTTCTGCCTCCCTGAGTGCCCAGAGGTGTGGATGTGCCAGCAAAGAGGGTTTGGAGGGTACAGCCATGTCCTACAACCCCAAATTTCAGAGACTCCTGAGCATCCTCTCAGGAGATCCCAGAGCCCTCCCACAGCTGAGCCATAAAACCCCAAATCCCAATTCCACCACCCCCAAGTTTTAATTATTGACATTTCAGAGAGGTTCAGACCAATGTGGACAAACAAATGGTTTAAAGTGCCTCACCCACAAATACACCCACAGATTCCATAGCCTGATGTCTTTATCTCATTAAATCTCCAGGTTTTAAGGACTTGGGTTTAGAATAAAATAATTCTATTAAAAACAGGCTACAAAAGCAACTGCTCCACCTGCTCCACCTCGCTCGGGGCTCTGTTCCCTGCCTTCCCTCAGGAAGGATCTGCTGCTGCTCCTGGTGTCCAGAACCCCCAAACCACGCTGGCCCCAGCCCTGCTCCAGGGGTGTTTCCAGGCTAACCAGGAATTCTGCAACCCTTAACAGGCACGGGACAAATTCCCAACAAAACCCATCCCAAACTGGGATGAACCCCGAGCTGGGAAGGTGCAGATTCATTGAAGTTGGAATAAAACCTCCAAGATCCCCAGCTGTCCCCAGCTTGTCACCAGCCCAGTGCCAATCCTTCCTTGGGCTCCTCCCGTTTCCCTCACCAGGAGAGGAGAGCACCCAGGTGTCCTCGTATTCCTGGGACACCTCCTCTCCCAGAGCTCTCCAGGCTGTTTTTCTGGGATTAGGGAGCCCCAGGCTCTGCCCTTTGAGGAGCTGGCCCTTCTCCAGGGTGGGAGAGAGAGGAGGATGCTCCAGGCCCAGCGCCACGGGGGCTGGGATGGGATGTGTGTTCCAGTGACCCTGCCCAGGCACTGATTAGAGCTGAGCAGCGTCCTCAGGATGGATTTATCCACCCAAATCAGCTCGTCTGGGACACAGGGAGGTGCTGCCCCGGCCAGGAGGGACAGGCAGAGGCGGCTCTGATATCTTCAGTTCACACCTTTGTTGTCTGCACGCTCATCACCCACAGGCTGCCAAAACCTCCCCCGGCTGTGCTCTCCTCCAGCAGCTCCGGGCTTTCCCTTGGGTTTTCTCACAGCCCCCAGGCTGGAGGGCTCAGAGATTCCTCTCAGAGCCCGGGGCAGCTCTGATAACCCCTTATCATCGCTGAGATTGCAGCACATCTGTGGCAGCCCAGAACACTCCTCGGACCGTACAGGGGGG
>VYXC01006381.1:35810-48264 GCA_013397175.1 Platysteira castanea
GAGAGAGGGTGGAATTCAAGTGTCCGTAAGGAAAGCTGAGAGCCAGAAACAGGAGAGCAAAAATCACCGAGAAATAGGAAACAGAAATGTCCCCCCATTAGGGAGAAAAACCCAGTTTGTTTCTGTTGCCCTGGTTTTTGCTAAAGCCTTCTGTATAACCTTGGAGTCAGAATTCTTTCTCACAGTTTCATGTAAATAATGGCCAATGTTTACTTAACGGTATTTTCTGTTTTTCATTCCTTTTGTGATAAGAGAACTTTGATGAGCATCTTTTTTCTCCAGTGGGATCGAGAAGGAAGTGACATGTTCTCCAATCCCTCGTGGAGTTGGGAATTGTATAAGAATGTGACAAATGTCAATAAAGTTGCCTTTCCTCTCCTTTCTGCTGAACCTGGCAGGTGTGAGAGCCTCCTTATTGTGTTTGCCCAGACACATGTGTCAGCAGCAGAATATTTTTTATCTGGGGGAAAAAAATAAAATCAGGGGCTACAGTGACAGATGAAGTTATGGGAGATGGAAAACCAGGACATCATCTGTGGATCCCTGGGCTGTCCCAGCAAAGTTAATTTAGCATCACCTCAAGTTCACCCTCAGTAACACAGGGTGAAGGGTCTGAGGGGGAGATATTTACTGGCCACCCCAGGAAAAACCATCCTGGGGAAGCCTCATGGAGATGGGATTTATCTCCTGGAGGGTTTTTAGTTGAGATTTGGGTTGGAAAACTCCCTCTCGGGAGGACTGCACTGCCCATCCCAACAAAATATTCTCACTGCAGCAAGGAAAACGGGAACACTGGATTTGTTTATCCTTGTTGAACAATTCCTTTTGTTATTCATGTCCGTAATTACTTCTATTTCTTTTCATGACTGATAAATTGCCTAATAAGATTTGTGTTCATGATTAAATCAAGAGAAAAAAAAAGGTTTGGACAACAGAGGAGCTGATTTTCCTGCTGGAAAACATTTCAGGGCCACAGGGCTGGAGCCAGGCTGGGAGAGCTGGGGGTGCTCACCTGGAGAGGAGAAGCTCCAGGGAGAGCTCAGAGCCCCTTGCAGGGCCTGAAGGGGCTCCAGGAGATCCCATTCCAAGGAATGGAGGGACAGGACACAGGGAATGGTTTCCCACTGCCAGAAAATTCAATATTTTGAGGTGCCACTGCTGCCCACAGCAATTTGCCTGACCAGGAATTGGGAATTCTCTCCAGAAATGTCTGAAGGGAACAATTACCTGGGGTGCAACATTCAGGAAAATAAGGGAGAAGAACTGGAATTAATGTTAAAGAGGAGTTGCTTAGTATTTTAAATCCTCTTTTGCCCGAATTTGTTTCTTTATGTGGGCTTGAGAGACTGTCTAGGATGGCTTTGCTTGATTTGTTCCTTCTTTTATCCTTAAAAAAATCAGGAATGCCAATATTAGCCTGGTTTTCAACACCACAAGCCTTGAAATCTTTTTAAGCCGAGCTTTAAGGAGAGATGTTGGATTTTTAGCAAAGTCTCCCTTCCTCTGAAATGTTAATTAGCATCTGAAGGGGAGAAATTAGGGAAGAAAGGCAAAAAGCAGAAAACCTCGATATTTCCCTCTCAACTTCCCTTTCAAGCCCAGAGTTTGCACTCCCTTTCTTCTTGAAACTTCATCTGCACACGTTTTCTCAGGGTTTTGTAGATCAGACACCTCAGAAGTTTAAAATAAATACAGTTCAGGCCCTGAAAGTCTCTTTGCAGATATCAATATCCCCATTATCTGCTCTCACCGAAGGGAGCTGACAGAGCCCTCTTTGAGATATTTAGAAATTAAATAAGCCAGAGAGCACCAGTCTCAACTTTCCCATGATTTTCCTCTACGAATATCCCTTCTCCCAGCCTTTTGCTTGGAACTGCACCATCAGTTCCTGGAAAAGCACCTCGGAACGCTGGCGTTTCAAGCTGTGATCCGGCCTTTTTAGGGACAAGGCAGCTGCTAACAACTTATTCAGCCTGAAATCTGACAGTGGGACCTGTCCTTTCCAGCAGCAACCAGAACACAAAGAACCAGGACCGTGTTCTGAAGAGGAGATGAAAAGGCAGAGGGGCCTACAGGGCCTTTTTATCTGCAGGACTTCAAAATATCCGGAGGCCACGAAATTCTGATTCCAGAGCAGCTCCAGGTTGGAACCAGGAGCAGCAGCAGAGGCCTGGAGCTGGGGAGGTGCTGCCTCCCCCTTGGAGCTCTTCAGGGGAAGTTTTCTTCTGGAAAGCTGAATCAGGACAGGATTTCTTCTCCAGGGAGAGGAGGCTGTAACTAATTCCTGTTATCCAAACTCATCCCAGCTCAGGGAAGGCGAATGGCAAAGGCACAGCTGGGCAGGGATGGAGCAGCACAGGCCTGGCTGGAGCTCTTCCCACGGATCTGGATGAGTTTGCCGGGGAATTTGGGGTTTGATTTCACCCCGAGTTTGTGTCCCAGAACCCTCAGGGCTGGAGGGACCCCCGGAGATCCCCTGGCCGTGAGGGAACACCCGGCAGCTCCCCAGCCCCACAGGAGTGCTCAGTCCACACCTCCGGGGTGGTGGCACCCAGCACGACTCCCCGGCCCTTGGAGAAGTCCACGGGGCATTCCCAGAGCCTGGAAATGTTTCTTTTGGCTTTCAGCACATTCCAAAGGTGGACACAGCCATGTGGAGAGGGTTGGGATGTGTGGGATGAGCGCTGGTGCTGCTGGAGGAGGCACAGCTTCCCCCAAATCCGCTCTGCAGCACACAGGGAGACCAATTCCATTTGGGATCTGCCCACCCTCCTTCAGATGGAGGGACAGGACCCAGGGAATGGCTTCCCACTGCCAGAGGGCAGGGATGGATGGGATATTGGGCAGGAATTTTTCCCTGGGAGGGTGGGCAGGCCCTGGAATAGAATTCCCAGAGCAGCTGTGGCTGCCCCTGCATCCCTGGCAGTGCCCAAGGCCAGGCTGGAGCAGCCTGGGACAGTGGGAGGTGTCCCTGCCCATGGAACAGTGAAATGAAATGGGCTTTAAGATCTCCCTCAACCCAAACCATTCCAGGATTCCACGATCCTGCAGTAAATTCCTCATTCCCTGCCTGCCACACGTTTCCCAATCCCTTTGGCTTTGGGTTCCCCTGGATGCACACCTTGCATCTCGAGCTTCCCACGCTCACCTGGGCCAGCTCCCGGCCCCACGAGCCCTGCCCTGCTCCCACAGAACACCACATCCCCACCCCAACCCACAGGAACTGGCTTTTCCCCTCAGGGGCAGCCCGGCCAAGGCTGGGCTCTGTTTCACTGCCTCGTTTGCTGGGCCTGAACGGCTCGGGCCTGGATTAAGTGTGGACATTACTGAACGTGTGCTGCTGCTCAATTAATATTTCATTGCTCCTGGCTCCTGTGTGGGCTGCCTGTTCTCCTGGAGTGCTCCAGCACCATGGAAACGTTGGGAGAGATTTTCCCTTAATTGCATGAATGGCTGACAGATAGCAGCACAGCACCATGGAATTAGGCCCCGGTGGCTGAGGAGTTCTCAAGAGCTGCTGCTGCTGGTTTAATTTTATTTTTAAACCTGGCAACATCTGCTCTTGTTCATGAGAACTTGTGAAGGCTTTAATGTGGCCAGGTAACGAATCGGGGTGACAGGGAGGGCAGAATTACCACAGCTACAACTCACACAGGTGAGCCCTCGAAACTCGGGGAGAATTTCAGTCAGGAAAGAAAATAATAACTAACTAACTAAATAAAAGTGATCAAAAACTAGTGAAACGCTCCTTTCCCTTTTAATTTGTACTTTTAGGGCAAGTCTAATTCCACAAATGACCACCCCTTGGCTTTAGAGCTGTCAAGGACAGAGTGCTCCTCAGAAGTTTTCTTGGCAATTTAAACCTCACAAGCTCCAAACTTGAGGTTCAAGAGCAATGAGACCACTTGGTCATGGGCCTGCTTGTCTCAGTCTCTGCCAGAACTCTCAAGGAGCCCTTATTTAACAAAGGAAATTGTATTAATTTATCATTGTTATCATTAATGTGCCATCAGAAACTCCCAGTGACATTTGTTTTGGTTTGCTTTTAATATTTTTAAAGGAGCTAGATTTGAGCCCAGTGCCAAGTTTGAGCTGAGGTATTGCTGAAATCCTGAAAAATTCCAGGTCTGACTTCAGACTAAATTGTCTCTGTGCCCATTTTAAAATACACAGCAGTAAAGCCTGGACCTGTTCAGGAGCTCAAACTTCCAGTGCTCAGAACCCAGGTTTGAGCATCCAAGCTGGCCTTGAGCACCCCCAGGGGACGGGGAGTCCAGCCCTGGGGTACCCATTTCATCTCCAGGAGCACAGAGAGTCCTGATCCAAAGGCTTCAGAAGCTGAACTGCCCAAATATCTTCTAAGAAGGAAAGTTCAAAGCACTGCCTAGTGTTTAACTGGTGCTGAGATCAAGACTAAGTGAAGATAAGCCCAGCACTAAGTGCTGGAGCACAGGAGTGTTTAACACCCCAGGCAGCCTCATCCAGCCAGGATTCACAGCAGGGATTTAAGGAGCAGCTCCAGCTCCTCTGCACAACCCCATCACAGCAATNGGAAGGGCACTCCAAACCTCCCTGGGCAGTTCCAAGGCCTGAGCCCCCTTTCCATGGGGAAATTCCTCCCCTGGCCCAGCCTGAGGCCGTTCCCTCTCCTCCTGTCCCTGTTCCCTGCCAGCAGAGCCCGACCCCCCTGAGCCCCCTCCTGTCAGGGACTTGTGCAGAGCCACCAGGGCCCCCCTGAGCCTCCTTTTCTCCAGGCTGAGCCCCTTTCCCAGCTCCCTCAGGGATTCTCCAGCCCCTTCCCAGCTCCATTCCCTGCCCTGGACACGCTCCAGCCCCTCAGGGTCTCATCCTGAGGGCCTGACCCAACCCAGGGGCCGTCGGCCTCTCTCCCACCTGGGCACCCCTGGGCTCATGTCCAGCTGCTGTCACCAACACCCCCAGGTCTTTTCCCAGCTTTCCATCCCCTGTTCCCCAGCCTGGAGCATCCCAGAAGTTGTTGTAACCCAAGAGCAGGGCCCAGCCTTGGGCCTTGCTGATCCCTGGATCCAGCCTGGCCAGATCCCCCTGCAGAGCTTCCAGCACCTCCAGCAGATCCACACTCCCCCCTAAACATGGACAACCCACTGCTCGGGGTGGTGAGCAGCCCGTGGACACCCCTGACAGGGATCTGTTCCCAAAATCCACATGAGTGGTGCTCCAAAGCCACATTCCCCGGGATTTGCTCTCTGGTGGGAGCGTGGGGCGCTGGGCCCATTTCCCTCAGCTCAGTCACGTTCCCAGCAGTTCTCAGGGTATTACTACACCCTCCTGGCACTGCTCGCTCTCAGAACGTACAGCCAGGCTAAAATTAGAGGTGTTGCGAGTGCGTTATCAGGAAGAAAAGAAAAAAAATTGGCTGAAAAGAATGGATGCGAGCTAATTCTGGCTGGGGCTGGTTGTGTTTCCTGCTCGAGAGATTGCTCAGCACCAAGGACTGGCTCTGCTGGGGGAGCCTCTCCTGAGGAAACATTTGGTGTTTCATTCCTCTTCCCACTCCCCTTCAGGTAGGAAGGAGATTGCCTTTAATTCCTGAACTGAGGGAAAGGCCTCCTGCTCCTCTCACCCGAGTTCAGCCTGGGATGAGAGCCGGGAGCTCCCGGGCACGGCGAGGACACGACCTGCATCCAGCACAGGGCGTTTTACTGCTCATAAATATTCACCAGCCCAGCAACAGGAGCTGAAGAGCAGCCAGGACATGAATCTCTCCGCCTGGCTGAGCACAGGCTGGAACAATGGAATTAGGGAGGAATGGAGAACTGGAGGCACAGGGCTGAGGGGAGAGCGGCCAGGCTCAGGGATGGACACACATTTATGGGCAAACACCAACTGGGCCAACACGAGACTGCCCTGTGCTGTGCTCTGGGCCAGCTCCCACCTCCACCACACCTCTGTGATGGTTCTTCACCCTCACAGAGTCCATAGAGTTCTTTGTGGAGAGCTTTTGATCTTGAGAAGTTCTGTGCCACGGCCGACGAGAGACGCCTGCGAGTTGGTGCTCAGGGTGTTTATTTTCTGTGTTCAGGGTGTTTATTTTCTGTGTTCAGGGTGTTTATTTTCTGTGTTCAGGGTGTTTATTTTCTCTGATCTCTCCGTGTCTGGAGCTGAGGCCAAAGCATCCGACAGCTCCGATCCATGGCAGGGCTGCCCCCAGAAGGGCAGTCCCACACCCTTTGTACCCTTTGCTTGACCCAACCATTGTTCACAACGTGTAATTATTTATCAATTTTCACCAATTAATTTCTACCGACTTTAAACATGCAACTTCTACCTCAGAGTTTCTTCTACCAATTATTTTCACTATCGTCACAGCAGAGGATGGAGGAGAGAGAAGAAAGAGGAAGGAGAAGGGGTTCCGCCCCAAATCCTCCATCTCTGACTTCTCAGTCCCCATTATACTCAATTCTACATTTTCCCCCTGTGCTAAATCAGACTCATTACTTGGTATTTTCTCAGCGTTGCAGTTCTTCTCGTAATGTTGGAAGCCTTTTCCATGGACATGGGTCCAGAATAGAATCCTGGGAATCCTGCCCGAGTCCTGAGTCTGCCTGGTGGGGTTCCAAGCCCCCCGGACGGACAGAGGGACACTCTGGGCTGCCACACACCACCTGGGTGATCTCTCCTCCTTCCAAAGCTCCCTCATTATCCCAGCATCCTCCCCATCCCACTTTCCACACAAAGGGCCCTTCTCCCCCTTCTCAGCTGCCACTAAAGCTGGAGCTGTCCTGGAATTTCTTCCTGTTCTCAGTTAATGGTCAGGCAAGTCTCTCAGCCTCTCGAAACCTGCTCTGCTGAAATGAAGAACTTTTTAAAAGTCTATTTAAATCAAATAACCTCCTCTTGCACAAAGGTCACTTTTAACAACAAGCTCTCACAATTTTAGAACAGCAGCTCCTCCTTTTCAGCCAGGGAATATTTATTTTAAAAATCTGTTGGCTAAAAACTGAATAGTTGAAATTGATAGAAAGGAGACCAGCTGATAATAGCGTACAGTGACCTAGAAAAAATTCAAATTACTGCCATTTTTGTCCATAGCTTACAAGCAAATTAAACACAAGAACTTGACAAGGTTTTTGTGCACACAACGAATTCAGAGCCTACTCAGAGTGAGTGACACTGGAGGGCTGCTGAGGATGCCAGAGCTGCACTGACAGGTGGCTCTCGGAGCAGAGCTGTCAGAGCCTGCTCTGCCCCCAAACACTGAACTTGCCCAGAAGTGCCCTGTTTAAAATGCATTCTGAAATTAAATTCCACAGAAAAGATTGCACGGCACCAACTGGCACAAGGCTCTACTGCAGCCACACAAGAACCAGGAATATGCCAGGAAGATCCTGGAATCTTGGAATGGGTTGGGAGGGAGCTTAAAGATCACCCAAACCCCTGCAGGACACCTTCCCCTGTCCCAGGCTGCTCCCAGCCCCAGTGTCCAGCCTGGCCTTGGGCACTGCCAGGGATCCAGGGGCAGTCACAGCTGCTCTGGGCATCCTGTCCATCAGCAGACAGGCTCCCAGACAAGATATTTTTGGGATTTAAACCTCTGCCACCAGGAATCTGGACAGGTCCATTCCTTACAGCACAGAGCCTAAACCACCTTTTCAGAAACAAAAACTTTAATTTCTTAAAATTATTTCCAAGGACTTGAAGACTTCCTATGTTCTCCTGGAAAAAAGGCTCGCCTCGTTTTCCCCCGTGGGGATAAAGCAGCACTAAACCTCCCAGTTCAGGGGAATTTTAGATTCCAAGGCCTGGGAAGCTGGAAAGGCAGCATGGCCACTCCACACCAGTGCTGATGCCGCGGTGCCGATGCCCTGGCATGGGAATCGCACGAAGGTTCCTCGCCATCATCCCACAAACCCGGCCCTTCCCACTCCTCCAGCTGCTCCCGGGAAGAACTTTTCGGGATTAGCAAAGCAACACCACCACCGCGTGGCTGGGATGGAGCAGGGACTGAGCTCTGGGAAGCAGCGCTGGCTCCCTCTCCTTACACACCCCGCAGCAGGCTCCCAAATCCGCCCCTGGAAACCAGGGATAAACCCAAATTCCGCCGTCTGCTCCGGTGCAGAGCAGCGTGTCCCACTCCAAACCCAGTGCCGGGCATGGTGCGCCTGCTCTCCCTGTCTGGCTCGTCCTGCAGCCCTTCCCAATCCTCCTTTTCCAGGTGTTCCTGGGTATAAACGTGTGGCTATCGCACAAACGTGTGGGTATTGTACAAACGTGTGTCTGCACTTTTGGGAAAAGGGGGAACATCCACTGCCAGACACACACCAGGGGAACTGGAAGGCTGGAGCAGGGATGGGTTGTGCCCTTGGGGATACGAATTCCAGACTGGTTTGGGTTGGGAGGGACCTTAGATCCCATCCCATGGGCAGGGACACCTTCCACCGTCCCAGGCTGCTCCCAGCCCCTTCCAGCCTGGTCTGGGACACTGCCAGGGATCCAGGGGCAGCCACGATTTTCCTCTGGGAATCCAATTCCAGGGCCTCCCCACTCTCCCAGCCAGGAATTCCTTCCCCACATCCCATCCATCCCTGCCCTCTGGCAGTGGGAAGCCATTCCCTGTGGCCTGGCACTCTCTGCCCTCTCCCTCCTTTTATCAGTCCCAGTAGGTTTGGATTTTGGTCTCCTTTTCCCAGGCAGCCAGGTTAAACCAGAATATTTCCAAAGCTTTCCCTAAGCTGCATTCCATGGACAGGATGGGAAGCACAGCTCACCCCCAGGGAATAAGGGAAGCAATTAGGAAATTAAACTTCCCAGGAACCTGCAACATTTGAAAGGACCACGGACTATTCCCAAGAACAAGGAGCTTTGTGTTTCCATTCTCATCCTGCTTTTCCAAGATCTTTGGATCTTCCAAGCCTTTTGAGTAGCTCAGGAGAAAACTGAATTCCCATTTTTTTCCCCCAGCAGTGCAGCCTCAGCCCTGGAAACAGCAGCAGCAACATCCTGAATGCAAAACCTGCTCGCTCCAGCTGCAGCCCTTTGGGCACTGGAGGATATCTAGGAAAATCCTGGAAAAAGATCTCTGTAAATATTGAGCTGCATTTCCTAGTGAACCAGCCAGCCTCTCCCTCGCTCCTGCCAGCATTCCTGGTGTTTAGCATTCCTGACAGCTGCCACTTTCCACTGCAGCAACATCTGCATCCCAGAGACTCGCAAAGAACACGTGGAGCCCCAAAACCATCGAGATAAAAGCCTGAAAAGAGGGGCAATATTCCCATTTCCTCACTGCTCCCAAACAGCAGCACCATCCAGCTCCTCCGAGCATTCCCCCTCCCAGCACCTTTTCCTGGCAGCCAGGACCTGGGAGCCCACACTCCACATCCCAGCGTGATCCCATCCTTTGAGCAAGCAGCTCCCAGTCGCTGCCCCTGGAGCACGTGAATGGATTTTGTCCACGTGGTTACCAGCAAATGAACGATTCAGTGACAAAATGTTTGGAGTGAACCAATTGAGAGGAGGGCACATGAAATCAGGCTGGAGTGGAGCAGCAGCTGCTCCACTTGGGGGAATAATGGAGCTGATGAACTCGATTGTGAGGGAGCCGGGCACAGCTGCAGCTCCCAGGGAGAAACAGCTGCACAAAGGCTCCTTCTGCAGCCCAGCTCCACTGAACTGCACAGACCTGGGCTCGGGGATGTTGGGGGGTTTGTTTTTAATTAACTGCTTTGGGGGACAGGGAGAAAACACCTCCGTCTGAAGGACCTGCCTGTTAAGGGCCTGGGGCACAGGCAGAAAATCAGTTTTTTCTAAAAGTACAGGAGTAATCCCATTGAATCCTATAAAACCATGCCAAATAGACACCTTAAAGGGAATTTTTCAGAAGAAATACCATGGACCAAAACTCTTTGCATCTTAAGTGCAGACATTAAATAATCAGAGCAAACTTTCATTTGTTGTTACCACAATTTGCACCTTCCCTTGTAAAAATTATGTCAAGAGTGGATGTCACACACTCCCGGAGTCACATCCTATTCCCCCAAGCTCCCAGGGGAAAATCCAATCAGTCCTCATGGAGTTGGCTGGTTTCCTTCTATTTTCATCCATTTTTTTTCCCTTGGAAAGTCAAAAGATGCCTCAGCCTTGCTGGATGGATGATTTGAGGCATTGCCAGCTTCCCATTCCATCCTGTACTTACAAAGGCCCAAAAGCTCAGCACAAGCAAGGACAGCAGGCCAAAAAACACCCAAATAACAGCTCTTTAATATAATTATTGTAACTAAAACATGGATAAACATCCAGGGAATGTCCTCCTGTTTGATCCAGGTAGGTCTGTGGGGCTGGATCCCACACCACAGAGAGAAGTGCTCCCAGTATAGTGAATATTCACCTTTAACATTCCTCCAAGGCAGCAAAAAGCAACTTCAGCTGAACCTCTTTGCTAAACCACACTTAACAGCCACTATTTAATTAAATCTTAAACCAAATGACTTGAGGAGGGGGAAGCCCAAGTTAATTAACATATCATGACACATAAAAACCCCGTGACAGGGCCACAAATGACAAACCAAAGGCAAAACAAAAGGGCTCTCATTTAGGATTGGCTCCAGAAGCCCTCTGCCAGGATTAATTAGGAGTGTTTGAAGCCAGGGCTGCTCACATCTCTCCATGCAAAGCCTTTCCCTCCAGCCAGGGAGTCAGACACATAGTTCACATCAGTACCAGCCTCAGGGACAGCAGCTCAAATCCCGATTTTCTGTCATTTTTGTGCTCAGCACCTCCCATGAAAAGCAGACCAGGTTTTCACTAAAGCCCTGCCTCCATCCACTAGGACAGTGGCAAGCAGGGGTTGTTAATTATAGATTAAACATCTCTGCAAGGCTTTGAAACCAACCCAAATAAACCCAGCTGAGGATTTCTGAGTACCCGAAGATCACACAGCTTCACACACGCTTTAATTGTTGGAATAGATTGAACAACACACGAAATTTCTCTTGCAAAATGCTCTTTGTGCACATCTCCCTGTAGTAAATTAATGTTTATGTCACACCTACTCCTACTACAGCTCCAAATTCTGTTACACACAATCCTCTCATCCCTTTCATGGGTTTTGTCTCTTATAGTCAATAATCATAAATAGCAGGCTGTGAATTGATCATTTCCACACTAAATGTCCCAAACATTCCTCCTCAATACATTTATTCAGCTCAAAATGTACACTCTAACAGATATTTACACCCTTTAAGTAACAAGGGACAGACAAGTGCAATGCCTCCGAGGTTAAGGGATTTACAGCCATAACAGTTACTATATTCTTCATGACTTCAAAGGTTTTTCTTTAGGATTTTACAAACCAGCTGCACATTCATGTTGTGTTATAAACCACTACAGAAGAGCTGCTCAGAAGTTTGTATGAGAGACAAAACTAAGAACAGTGAGGAAACTAAAGAATATTTTCCTACCTGACACTATAATGGAGTGGTTCTGTAGGGAGCTTGGAGAGCTCTGCCAGGAGCACTCACAGAGAGCTGGGATAGAAATTCCCCTTTTTCTCCCCGGGGTGATTTATATCCCCCAAGAGCCCGGGGAAGGGAGCCCAGCCCGGGCAGGTGGATCCGGGTTAAGGAGCAGAGGATGGGGATGGAGGGCACAGCCCGGGCAGCTCAGGGGGTTCTCGTTATCCCTTTAGGGCAGGAGAGGATGCAGGGCACAGCCCGGGCAGCTCAGGGGGTTCTCGTTATCCCTTTAGGGCAGGAGAGGATGCAGGGCACAGCCCGGGCAGCTCAGGGGGTTCTCGTTATCCCTTTAGGGCAGGAGAGGATGCAGGGCACAGCCCGGGCAGCTCAGGGGGTTCTCGTTATCCCTTTAGGGCAGGAGAGGATGCAGGGCACAGCCCGGGCAGCTCAGGGGGTTCTCGTTATCCCTTTAGGGCAGGAGAGGATGCAGGGCACAGCCCGGGCAGCTCAGGGGGTTCTCGTTATCCCTTTAGGGCAGGAGAGGATGCAGGGCACAGCCCGGGCAGCTCAGGGGGTTCTCGTTATCCCTTTAGGGCAGGAGAGGATGCAGGGCACAGCCCGGGCAGCTCAGGGGGTTCTCGTTATCCCTTTAGGGCAGGAGAGGATNGCCAGGGGGACAAGGAGCTGATCCCTCCCTGCTCCGAGGAAAGGGAATAACCCCGTGCTCGGGTGGTGTGGGGACAGAGGGGGAGGAATGCAGAATTTCTTTCTGGAATCTGCCTTTGTGGGACAGAGGGAAGTGCCTGGGGATCCTGAGGTACTGGGGGGGCGAGCAGGGGGTGTCAGGCAATCACTGAAGGCTGAGTAACAGCGTGGAATCAGGGAATAGCCTGGGCTGGGAGAGCCCCACAGGGATCACTGATCCAGCTCCCGGCCCTGCCCAGGACAATCCCGAAATCCCAGCCCGTGCATCCCTGGCAGCGCTGTCCAAACACCCCTGGAGCTCTGGCAGCCTCGGGGCCGTG
>VYXC01006382.1:0-13356 GCA_013397175.1 Platysteira castanea
AAAAAGAGGATTTCTTTCCCTTTATATATATCAGGATGTGAACACAAGAGCCTTTCACCTCTATGCATACATTTGTCTTACTATTTTTAACTTGGTGGTAAATTCAAATCAAGTTTAGTGCAGGGATGGGGAGATCAACGATATTGATTTGCATGATTCATGAAAATAAACAGCCAGGAAGAGGAAAAAATTACCTATTAACTCCTGCATTACAGGAAAACATAAACTGTGAGCCAAATTCCTTCTATATATAAGAGTCCACACAAAAGAAAGACCTCAAGTCAGAAATTTATAGAAAGCCAATCTCAAATGAAAAATGGAGCAACAGGAGCAATGAAATAAAATAGTGCTGCAATGTTTGAGTGCCCTAACTTGCTGGCAGAGCTTCACCTACCTTCAGCAAAGTTTTTATCCATCCAAATGACCAGTACTTGAAGAGCATCCTGTGCAGACAGAACCTTCCAAGACTGCCTTTCCAGCCAAGGTGAGTTAAACCAGAGATGATGCTTTCTTGGAATGGGGCTTCATGTGAAATTCCTACTATTGCAGTCAAAAATTAGTACAGAGCAAAGAAACAAAAAATGCTGAACCACAGGGAGTCCAGTGATGATGCAGTCACAGCTCATGCTCTGAAAGCATTTTCAAAGCATTCCAGCAAAATGCGGGGTAACTATTGCCTTATTTTTTTTTTTTTTTTGACAAAGGAACTTCTGTGCTGCAGAAGAGAAACTGAGGCACTTGCCTTTACCAAGCTGGTGGGAAGATTTTTGTAGGACAGCCAAAAACTGAATGTGGACAGTTCATCCCATTTGGAGACAGCAAAGCAGCCACCCACTGATTAAAGAAACTCTTCACTGCCTTTAATTTTGCCCAGATGCAACACGACAGCTCTCAGCAGCATCCCAAGGCAGCCCAGGACCCTCCTGCCAGCTCCCCTGTGCCACAACCTCTGCAGCCCATGGAGAAGAAAGGCTGACTGATGGGATAGTCTGCAGGGAAATATCCACATTGCCTCTGCCACAAAGTGAGGGATAGCAGGTACCCGAGCAAGATAGTATTTTGTTATTCTGTTATTCCAGCAATTGTAACCCTTAATGGACAGCTCCCTTCCTTTCTGCCACTGTAAATCACTTGGAGCACATAATAGCAGCCATTTGCTTCAGCTCCAAGGTGTCAGCAGAAGGAAGTGAAGAGGGAGAGAGCAAGAAAAAAGGTGTGATTAACTTTTCATTTCTGTAACAGTTCAGCTGGCCACGCACAAAGTCACTGGATTTCATCCAGTCCCATATTGCTCACAACCCATTTCTGCAAAAGGCCCTTTCTCACTCCCAGTGTGGCCCCAGAGAGTTGCTGCCCTGTTGTCCTTGCAAGGAAAAAGCCAAGAGTGTTGGGCTGTCCTTTTAAACTCGTCTCAAAACTGTTTCCGTGCTTCAGAGACATAGAAGGGAATGACAAGCACTGGGTAAAAAGAGCTTTATCTCAGGAAAAAAAATGGAGTAAAAATGATTCCTTTTCTCCAATGGAATCACACAGTCAGAGAATTGTTTGGGTTGGAAGGAACCTTCAAGACCATCTAGTCCAACGCCCTGTCAAGGGCAGGGACACCTTCCACTATCCCAGGTTGCTCCAAGCCCCTTCCAGCCTGGCCTTGCACATTTTCAAGGATGGGGCATTCACAGCTTCTCTGGGCACCCTGTGCCAGTTCCTCACCGCCCTCACAGGGAAAAATTTCTTCCTAACATCCAATCTGAAACTACAGTCTCTCAGTTTGAACCATTCCCCCTTTGTCCTGTCACTCCTTGCCCTTGTCCAAAGTCCCTCTCCAGCTGTCTCAGAATCTCTTTAGGAACTGGAAAGGGCTCTAAGGCCTCCCTGGAGCCTCCTCTTGCTGCCACTGTTCGTATCTGGACAGCCCGAGGTGTGCCAAGGCAACAGAGGCAGACTGCAAGCAGCAGATAAGGAAAGATCCTTGGGGAATACTGAACTAATCCTGGTGGCTTAATTCCTGCCTTCACCATGGTTCTCTCTGTCTCCAAGGGGAAATACGTGGAGCCAGCAATGTAGGAGAAAGGAAAGAGGATCCTGAGAGAAGAGGTGGTGTTTGGGATTATGCCATGTCCAAGAAGGCCACAGCACCACAGGCCTGAAGGAGAGTGCCTGCTCCTCCCTGGAATCAGCACAGCCATTCTCTGGGCTGGCCTCAAGCTAAAAGATTGCAGACTTGAAGAGTGAGCTCAGATGGGTTGAAGAAATAAAGAAAAAACAGAAGACCAGCAAAAATATTGATTTTCTTTTTTTAGATTATGATAAATAATAGAGGCAAAGCCTCAGAGAGAGCAGTTTTAATCTGTCTTACTCAAGGCATTTACAGAAAATGATGTCCTAGTCAAGGCATTTACAGCAAGAGAAATCAAGGCACAGACATGGGATGCGAAAACTGACCAACCTGACCCAGCCAGTGGCAAAATGAGGACAAGAACCAGGTCCCCTGGCTCCCCTTTGTGATGTTTGGGCCACTGAGGTGGCCTATCCTTCAATGCAAAGGGAAGAAGCTCCTTTGCAGCCCCCGTGCAGCCCCTTTGCACACCTGGTCACTCTTCCAGTGACAGGGGCAGTGTTTTCACACACAGCTCTCCAAGCTCCACTGAGGAGCCAGCAAAAATCCCTGTGTCCTAATGATTACCCTTCCCATCCTAATCAGTACCCTGCTGGCAATTTTGATCCCTAAGGGGACCTCCGAGGGCAGGTGTTTTGGACCTGTTTCCTTCCTGCAGCATTCTTTTTTCTTATTGATTGCTAATGGCTAAAGGGAAGAGTGAACTCTGAGGATTTGTAGGCATTAATTTTTCATCTGATTATTAATATACTTCCAGCAGGTGTTGGACATTTCTATTTTAGTGGTCTCATAGAATGACAAAGGATCTAAGAACTACTTATCTTCATTTAAACCTCTGCCTGATGGGGAGAGTGGGAATAGAGAAGGGGTTGGACATAACCACAGTATATTTGTAAAGTTGTTTGCTTCTAATTCTGTAATTGTGAAGATTTTATCTCATAGTCATGTTTGACTTTATTCCTTTCTTTCTTGCCTCCACCTTGTCTTTCTTTTCATTCTTCTTCCCTTTGCCTAAATGGAGATGCAATAAATATTTTCAGTACATGATATGTGTTTAGCAAATATATCCGTATGTATTGTTTATTTGTTACCTCCTTAGTAATTATTTTCCATTTCATAAAAGCCCTCATTCAACTCAGTGCGGAGCAGAATCTGTGTAGAGTTGGAGCATCCAAGGCAGTCAGCAACTGTGAGAAGATCCATGGCATGAATTGGCTCTAAAGCCATCGACAAATGTTTAGCAAAAAACCAAAATAATTTGCAGATTATGTCTGGCCCACAGTAGGAACATAAAGTCAGTGTAAGAAACTTAACTTGCGCTGCATATTTCTACTTATTCCAATCAAATGAACTAACTTTTGAGGTAATTTTTTCTGCTAAAAATTTCTTGGTGATCAAGAGCTGAGCTTGGGGCAGTTTTATTAAGCCAAGGAAGGTTTAGGTTGGCTATCAGGAAAAATCCCTGCATCTAAATGGTTGTCAAGTATAGGAACAGGCTGCACAGAGCAGGGGTGGAGTCACCATCCCTGGAAGCATTTAAAAGATATTTAAATGCAGCAGTCAGGGACATGGTTCAGTGGTGGCTTGGCAGTGCTGGGTTAATGGTGGGACTCGATGATCTCAGAAGTCTTTTCCACTCTTAATGATTCTGTGATTCTAACTTTAGATCCCAGGCTTGGATTTAGACTCTAACCACCAGCTGAAAGTATCCTTCGTTTCACCCTAATCTAGATGCTTCTTGGGGATTTTCTAAACATGAAGGTAGGTTTTAACCCTGTTTTGACACTCTTTGCAGGAAAGCTTTAACCAATCCCACGCACCTCAGACTCCACACAGCATTTCCCTCTGGGGGCTGTTCCTTGGCCATTTGGGTCCCCATTGGAACACAGACACTGAATTAAACCTGTCTCAGTATTCACTGTAACACTTTCCTGACAGCACCAGGACCCTTTTCTTTTGCCTGGCACTAAACAAACGGCTAGGAATGCAAATGACAACCTCCCTTTTCATTCTGCCTTCATTTCCCAGTGTAAGCACTGGATCCAAACATCTGTGCTCCAGGGATATCTGACACATCTCAGCACTGGGCTTTGCATAACAGGTGAAGCCCTGAAGGAGGTCAACGCGGATCAGTGAGTCGAGCTTCTGTATCTCTGGCAAACCCTTTAAAAAATCCTGCTTTGTGTCCATAAAGTTTGTATATATTTAGTATCTACTTAAATATGTTAGTTCTGCTAGAGCAGGGTGGAGATGGATGCCTTTAAAGGCAGCCAGAGCAGCTGGTGAATATGCTGAGTTAAGAGTACCACCAAGAGGCCAGTAAGGAGATGGCTGAGGAGGTTTAATTGCATTTCACCAAGAGCAGAGAGGCCCCCTTAACACGAAAGGTGAAGTCTGGGAAAGAAAAACCGGGAAGTAGATTTTTAATAACCAGTTGAGCCCCTCTCTGCCATTATTTTGTGGCCGCAGGATTGAAGAATGGCAAGGAGACAGGGCCATGCCTGCTGTATAAATAGTAAAACATAAATAGTAATGCAGCAAGCACTGAGAAATGCTTCAGTGAGCACCCTGCAGGCCAGGGCTTTGCTGTCGCTGCAGCAGTATGAGGGATACAGTCTGGACATCCCCAACCCTAAAAAGCCCAGGTCTCCTGTCACATCATCAGTAGAAAATATTCCTTTGCAGGGTAATCAGATCAGACTTTGTGTTCTATCATTGCACAAGGCAGACACAATTATCTCCATAAACAGCAGCTTTTTTAACCACAGAATTTCCTTTCAAGAGGTGCTTTACAGAGAGCACCTCCTTTTTTCCACAGCAAAAATCAAATCAGCTGAACGTGACTAGAACTTTAAAGAAAACTAACATTTTTTTACACAAATTAGCTGAGAAGCCACCAAATCTGAGTATTTCCAAGCCACAGACTGACTTAATAAGGGTGAGCTCAGCACTGCTTCAAGCATGATGATTTGAGGACCAGGATAAGGCTGCTCAGCATGTAACGAAGGAAAAATCCAAAGCTGGACCTATACTAGGAATAAACAGTGTCAGAGACACTGTTAAACACTCAGAGTTAATTATCTATTCTGCTAAAGCAGTCCCTGGTGCTGCTGCAGGCTGGAGTAGCTCATTATCCTGTGCAGTTCCTGCTCAGCTCTGAAGCACTGACACGAGACAGGGACTGTTCCCAGCGGGCAGCTTGGCTGCACCAATCCTGGTTTGGGCAGGTGGACAGGTCAGTGCTGAGGGCGCCAGCCATCGTCCAGCTGTGCTCAGGGAAAGGTTCTGGGTACGAGTGGTTTCTGAGTGCTCCTGTAACCTGGGGCGCCTACAAAGGGTTGAGAAGGAAGAGGAGTTTCCCAGGGAAAGTCTCAGTGGAATGAGCTATGGAGTGTGTGTTTGGCACTCTTGGCTCCATGTGATGAAACGGCATGAACGATTTACACAGAAGGGTGGCTAACCAGTCCATAGAGTCTACCCTGCCCAAGGGCAGGGTGATGGAGTAGATAATCTTGCCAGGAGCCTTTCAACCCTCTTTTCTCTGTCCTTTCTCTGGCTGTAAGATAAGACTTTGTGAGAGTGTAAGTCCATTGAAAAAAAAAGAACAGTCCCCAAATGAGGCTCTGTTGACAATCCTTCCTTGGCTCTACAGAGTGGAAATTATCCAGTTGAATAGAAGAGGGAAGTACAAAATGACCCTTAGGAAGGACTATGATGCCAGAATTAGGGAATATACATAATCATTGCTACAATTAAATGCAAAAATTGGGGAACAGACTGATGAAGGAAAGGCATCTGAATTCTGCCTTAAATGGACTTTGAACTGCAGCCCTAAGTCCAGTGGATATGACACCTGAGTTATGTTTGATGGTGCGTGTTGTGCACAGAAAGGATCTGATTGGTCACAGTAAGGCTCCAGTGTTACACTGGAGCAGAAAAGTCAGATCTCAAAATATTAATCTAGAAATGCAGAATTGAAAAATGGCTAAGCAAGTGTAGAGATGTTTCTGTGTCCATGAACTTGAGCCATGTGGGTATTCCCAACTTTATGAGTCTCCAAAATAACAGACTTTTTTTCTGATGGCAGAAGCTGTTATAGTTCACCTATTAAGAATCATAGAATGATTTGGACCAGAAGGGATCTCCAAGATCCTGTAGTTCCAAGTCCCTGAGAGGGACAGCTTCCACTAGACCAGGTTGCTCCAAGACCCATCCTACCTGGCCTTGGACACTTCCAGGGATGGGGCAGCCACAGCTTCTCTGGGCAGCCTGTGCCAGGGCTTCACCACCTTCACAGGGAAGAATTTCTTAATAATATTCAACCAATCTACCCTCTTCCACCTTAAAGCCACCCCTCCCGGTCCTATCACTACATGCCCTTGCAATAAATCACTCTCCAAAATCAACATTAGGTAATTTCTCCCTCCCTTTACTGCAGACAAAGGAATTACTGTAGGTAAAGGAATTAAAGGCATACAACAGAGAACAAGTGACTGCTTTTTTGATCGCACTTCTAGTCCCAGTAACTGTGACAAAATGCACTTAGCATCACTCTGGATTTGGGCTGACATGCACTGCTTGAGAATTATCCCATGTGCTTCCCTCACAACTTTCTAAACTCATGAGGCACCTGTAAAATTCGACCCTAAGAAAATGTAAGTGTCCCAGGGAATCCACCTGGAGGGTGGGTGTTTGGAACACAGGTTTGCTGTTTATGGCACACTGACTGTGTCCTCAGTGTATCACAGGCACAGGTCTGGCAGGGTCAGACACACAGCTCTGGGACAGGGTTAAGGCAGGGAACCTCGTCTGGAATCAGTCTGTGAGGGACGAGTTTCTGCTCATACTGATTCTACTCATCCCAAAAAAGCCAACAGCAAAATTCCTACTAGCTTCAACAGATGTTGAACTCAGCTCTGGTAGCACAGACAGAATTAAGGAAATCCCATGTCCCCTGTCCTGCCTTGAGTATCTGTGCCTGATGGTGTTTGGGACACACTGGGCATCGTGTATTTGCTACTCCAACAGCTTTGAGGAGTACGTGGTGCAGGTCCTCAGCCTATATTGAAGAAAAATTTCTGTGATGGTGAATAATAAAGAGCCAGAGGAACCCTGGGGACAGCATCTCTGTTTCCCTGCCCAGCATGCCATTTCAGAGACCTTGGAATTCCTTGAGAGCTGAAGAAATTAAAGCAGGAGAATTGAAATACGCCTCTGTAGGACGCCGAGACGGGGAACGTTTTCGCTGGCTTGTATTTTTCATCCTCTGTGGCTGTTTCAAAAATCTCTTTAAATATTAAAGGCAACAATATTTATTTTAGTGATATAATGTGTGCAGTGCAGTGAGATTTCCATTTGTGTGTTTAGCACAATAAAACAGTTTGAAGTCTTTTATATAAAAGTATTTTTAGACCTGAAAAACAAAGGATGCTGGAGCTTTTTAGTAACTCAGCTTTCTGGGGTTTTTTAGGGGTTCTGCCATGTGGATCTTCTCCAGGTCTAGATTTAGTAGGTCACATTTCCAGACTGCATAGGTGAAGAACTCCAATAGTTTGGCTTCACTGTCTTTCTATCCCAGTGCCTTGTCCCTAGGGGTGATCTGAACTCAAACGTTGGGACAACACTGGTGTAAGAAAGACACTGACAGTTCACAGAGGGTGTCGTGGGGTGAGTTCGTGCTGTTGTATCCCATCAACTGATCAACTGATACTCTCAAAAGTCCCTCTGCTAAATCTGTCTTTAAATTCAATACTTAGCTGAAGATGTCCTTACCTTTAGGAGAGCCCAAGAACCTTCTTCCACCAAGCTGCCAAGGTGTTAAACCCATGTTATTATTTTAGATACCAACTGATATCAGAATATCCAAGTCTAATATTCTATCTCAGACCAGGTCCCAGTTACGAATTTTGTTGATATTCCACTTCAGTATGTTTCACATCCTTGCAGTACAGATTTGCCCAAAGAATCTGGCCATAGAGGCCTTATAAAGCCAAGTGTCTGTTCTAGGCTATGACATCAGATGAATACAAGAAATATATCACTGGAATAAAGTATTTGCTGGAGTCTTTTTCCTTAAAAATTGGTGGCAAAGACTTTGAAAGATTAATTCACCACAACTCCCCACTAGAAGGGAAGGCGAGAGATTATTGATATTGTCTGTCTCTTGATCTGCTGAGACAGTTCCTCCTGCATTTGAAAGAACAAACCTAAAAGATCTGTATGATAATTAATACTTTTCCTTTGTTCCAGAAGGCTTTTGCTTCTTTGACTCTCTTTGACTATTCAAGTACTCATTGATACAGCGAATAAATTATAAAAAGCTTTGGTCTAGAATACTTCTCTCCATTCCAAGCTTTCTCTTTTGGAACTGCCTCGCCATCTGCTCGTAAGGAACATCTCTCTTGGCAGAAGAGAAATACGGGGATCAGCAAGCAAAAAGGATTGTGCTCCTTGGGGTCTTGTGTCCTTGTCGTGGATGTTGTGACACACTTCACTTGTAATAGAGTTACAATATATTTATTTTTATAAACCAGAGATTTAACAGAGTTTGATAGTAAATGGGACAGTAGTCTAACAAGATTGGGTGGCAAAGTACTCTTGATTTTTTAGTGTAGAGAGGAAAAGGTCAGACAAAACTGTCAGGGACACCCTCCCATTGAGTCACAAGGGTCAGAGAGGACTTCTTTATGTTCTAAACAGGGTCAGTGGTTTATGTCTGAAGGATTACTTGTGCATAATCAGTCCTTCATAAAACTTAGCTAAGATTTCAAAGTTCCAGTGCTTTTATTTTGAACTCACTGAGTATCTCACACAATAAGGATTCTCCAGTCTCGAGGGGTAACCTTGAGAGGAGTCCCTGCTCAAGGGAAAGTCATGACATGCACTCTGCTGATCTGCAGGAGAGTCCAAAAAGCTCTGAGCTGGTTGCTATTTATGGAGGAAAATAACTGACTTACATTGATATTTGCATACTGAATACAGAATTTAGTTTCTCCCACACTTGGCTTGAGCCAGACCTTGACCAGCACAGTGTTTGGGGGGGGTGAGGGTGAGGGTGCACTGCAAAAATTAATCCTCAGCTATTGTGTTGTGATCTGTCTCCCCCCACTATGAGCTGGATCCATCATGATCACAGACATCCCTAACGTCCATCACTCCTGGTTATCACTTCAGCATGGTTACGGGAAATAAAGGCTGTGCCAGAATTCAAGCCAGAGTATGTTCTCCTTTCCTCTCTGGACTCTAAAGATGAAGATCTGATGCAAATAATGGGTATGGATTCTGTTGGCAGAAAATGGCTGGAGAGAGAAAAACAAAGTTAGGGAAAATACATATATTTCCTATATTTGGATGCTGGACTAGATGACCTTGAAAGTCTTTTCCAACCAAAACTATTTTATGATTCTGAGATAAAAGCTCCTATGGTAGCATGGAAGGTTCAAACATGCCAGTGGGTTAATGCAGGGTAAAAGGTTTCTGTGCATCAGCTGACCTGAGGTAGCTGCCCCTGTGTGTACTTTCATCTTGCAATAAATCTGAGTTAATTTGAGTCACAGCAGCCCTCTTTCTTTAAAAGAATGTGAATGATTCAAATAACTTCACATTTGCTACAGGCAAGAAGCTTGTGCATGGGCTGTTGCCACGGAAACCTCCTCACAGATCTTAGCACAAAGGAAATATCGTTGCTGTTTCATTAATTACTATATTAAAGCAAGTCGCCATCTGAGATCAATGCCTGTGGCACTAAATACACAGTGAGAAATACTCTCTGTCCCAAAAACTTCCAATCAAAAGAGGGAGCTTCTTTTCAGCTTTGCAAAAAAAAGAAAAGTTTATTTTACAAAGTTAAGAATTGAACCAGAGTCACATAAATCAAAGTCAACCCACACGGCCTGTGGATCAGCCAAGTTATTGCCAAGGAAGTCCAAGGCTGGAGGTCCACGGGGACTTGGCTGGCAGTGACAGGGGTACCAAGGGCTGCCAGCATGCATCTGAAAATTGAGCCATGAGCTGTGTTTCTGGGCATTGTGGGTTTTGTTTTTGTACAGGACTGAGCTCTGTAACTGCAGTAGCAAATACAGTCTAATAACCAACCAATTTCCTATAATGGCACTTCATATCTCAGCCTCTATTCATTTTCTTCTCATTGTCAGCCAGAAGGTAATGGCAGTGTTTGCTCTTCACAGCAGATATGCACCCTGGCACATCGTGCCTCTGAGAACAAAGCACAAAATTGAAGTTGGTAGGGTGTAATGAGTGACATTTTCATGGCATAATGTGGTTTAGCCATCATTTCAATTATCACAGAGCTGTCATGTCAGTGATTTCAGAGAAATGGGGCTTGGACCTGAGAAATCTGCCACCCTCCACTTGTCAGGAGAGGTTTAAAAGGCTGCTTGCACCTCATCAGTGCTGCTGGGAGCCAAGCAGGTGCTTTCCCAAATGTGGCTTTCAGGTGAAGTTGGGATGTTGTATGAATACATAAGCATGGCAGGACTTTGCCTCAAAACCTGCTCTCCTTCCATAAGAGACTGGCAAAGGGAATTTTTTTTTGAGTCAGGATCTTCACCTAGCACTGCTCAAGAGCAGCCTGCAACAGCCCATGGTGTAAAAAGAGATCTCATTGAGAATTTGCTAAATCTGAGAAATCCAGAGTTACTGTGTGAGACTCATAAAGTGGCACTTGTCACTCAGGAAGAAGAGTGCCAGAAGGTCCTTTTACTCCTCTTTTATTAGAGTAAATTAAATTAAATTAAATTAAATTAAATTAAATACAATACAGTGTCAATTGAGATCACAAATTCCTCTACACCGATTTACAAACAATAAATATAAGTTTTTCTACTGTCTTACCAGCACTCTGGGAGGTCCTTCAGGAGTCCTTCAATTGTTGAGTGAAAACCATCATCATTAATGTCCATGAATCAAGAGCCTACACCAGGCCAGCCCCTGGTTTATAAAGTAAGAGGAAATCTGTATCTTTGATTCTTAAACCACCTCTGAAGTGTCCAGTTCTCACTAACAGGAAAGATAGGCCACAGCACAAACTGCCACTGCCTGAAGTCCAGTCTGGTACTTCTCACACGCTGATGTTTCCGACCAAAATAAGAGGGATAGAATAGGTCTTTACCATGCAGTGATTTTCATTGCAAAGGAATTTGCAAAGGTGTCTGAGCCTTGAGGATCCAAAGGACATGGAGAAAGGTCTGGCCAATTGACTCCAGACTTGAAGAGGCAAAACTGTGTCAGCACAGAGTTTATGAGCTCCTGAGCTCTCAACTCTGGCTATCAGCTAATTACCCCTGCAAGTGTGTCCAGCCAAGCTCCTGGAGAGGGTCTGTCCCAGAATGTCACTGCAAAGACACGGAGTGTGTGAAAGTCCCATTCTTGCACCTATAAAAATTCACCCCAAAGTCTGGATGGAACCAAGTTTTAAGGGCCAAGTGATTCAAACTGTTGGGGAGAAATAGAGTGGGAAGGAATCCTAAAAGAGAAACTCCACTGGGAGTAGAGGGAGATGTTGATGATGATGGACTTCAGTCTGCACTGAAAGGAGGGAGACAGTATCTGGGGTGGCTCAGAGAAGTAGCATTTCCCTAGAAAAATTATCTACTACAGGCAGTTTTTCAAAAAAAGTGATTGGTACTTACTCTCAGTTTTAAACCAACTGCTTCAAATTTCTTTTTTACACTTCCTGCAGATTTCCATACACTTTCTTTACTTCTCCAGTGCCACATTCTTGTCTCTTGGGTCTTTCCTTCTTGCTTTTGTGTCTTTCCCTCCTGCTTTTGCCTGCCTGTCTCTGGACATCATTAATATTTCTGATTATCTAATTCACAACATCACCTTTTAATAGTTAAAACTTATGTGAAAAATTGTAGCAGGCCTGAATTAAAACAATCTATTAGCACAAGAGAATTTCCTCTGGACAATTTAAACAAAAGTAAGTTAAACTAGTAATTCCAATTTTCTCACTGTTAGGCAGTTGGATTCCTGAAGTAAACAAAGATTGCACCACAATTCTAATTCAGCCTCCACCTCCTTTCTTCAGGCTACTTTTCTTTCCTGAGTACCTCACAACTCCTAATGCCCCTATTTTCACAGTTCTTTTATGCGCTCTGGCTGTTTTCTAACATTCATGTTGTCCTATTTCTTGTAAGTCTAAGGAGCATCATTTCAGCCATGAAAGGAGCAGAATATTATCTGTTGTCCCTATCCTCAAGACCATTATTTAGGTAAAAATACCACGAGAAAATGTGTCGTTCTCAGTAGTGATCATTTATAAGTGAGTGAAACTGGTGCCTGCAGCATTCCCTATCTCTGTACTACAGACAAAAACAAACTTCAGAGTCTAGTGGCAATTTAGGCATTCCTTTACCAGCTGCTGTGTCTGGGAGATGAAGAAAAAAGACATTTAGACCATAAAGAGTTGGCTAAATTGAAGAAAGATGGTTTTTCTCAGTGCACTGGAAGGATTTCTTTCTCCTCCAGGGACGGCACAGCAGGAGCAGAGCTTCTTGGCCTTCCAGCACAACCTGGCAATAAAGGGAAGAAAAGCCCTCTTGTGAGGGTTTCGCCAGGTATCAGGAAAATTCGTCTGGCTTTTCCAGGTGAATTCATGTCTTCACTGCCTTCTAAATCAAACCTCAGGGTGTATTCATTATGAAAGATGTGACTGATTAAATGCAGTGGTCTGAAATGTTGGCTGCTCCACCTGAGGAAGTCAGACAGCAAATCCACAGATTCAACAGAGTGAGTGACATCACCCCTCATCCTAACACTGACACAATTTTTGGTAAATTGAGTTGAACCCAACTTCACTCAGTATTTTAACTGGCTCTCCATTGACAAGAACAGGAGCCCTGGCAATTCAGAATGATGTAATGTACACACTGGAAGCGCCTGAATTTGGGGAACATAAATGCCATCCCATTCATATTTTCATGACTGTGTGCATGGAATATTGCAGCACCATTCAGACACAGATGGGGTTGCTCAAATATTCTTTCCCTGTGATGCAGGGTGGTCACAGCAAGTGGAAGCACAGAGACAACCATCTGTGGGAAAAGAAACAGCTTTAAAGGCAGTTTGGAATTTCAGCAAGATGCCAAGTTGGTGCACAACTCAGAACCGGCAGAAAAGTCTTCCATCCATCCATCCATCCATCCATCCATCCATCCATCCATCCATCCATCCATCCATCCGTCCGTCCGTCAGTCCATCCCTCCATCCATCCATCC
>VYXC01006382.1:13386-74185 GCA_013397175.1 Platysteira castanea
CATCCATCCATCCATCCATCCATCCATCCATCCATCCATCCATCCATCCATCCATCCATCCATCCATCATCCATCCGTCCATCCACTGCAGGGCTGGCACACTGTGTCTGCTCAGTGCATTTCTGAGCAACAGTCACACAAAAGAACTGAGGAGGAAACATCTGAACTCCACGAGTGTCTTCTGAAACATTTTCCAAGGTGCTGGTTGGAATGCCCAGGCAATGGCTCAAACGTTGTTTTCACCCATACCCAGCACTCAGCTACTGAAATTACAGTGAGTGGCAAGTTGGCCAAAAGGAAAGGTTCCTGCCAAGTCACACAGCGTCCTTCCTCTGGTTATCTCCAACCCCATGGCACCTCTTCTTTTACCTTCACCTTTACAATTCCCCAGTTAATTCCTCTGCCAGTCCTTAGAGTTGGTCTCTCTCGACAGCTTGCTGGATGAGGCCCTCAGGGATGAGTGAAAAAAGTTTTTGCTTGGGTTTTTTTTCTCCTTGACCCAAAGTAAGGTAAAACAAATTCCTTGTGAAAATCTATTTTTCAATCAATAGCACCTTGTTGTCCCCAAGGCAGATAAGTCAAGTCTTGTTTCATAAGCTCCTTACTGTAAGCAGAGGAGCTTGCACTGAGACAGACAAAGGGAAGAAGACTCAGTTGGGAGCTAAAGTCTCTATTACAGTAATTTCACCTCAAGTCAAGGCTCTGCTGTGCCACAGCTGTGTAGGGACTGTTTAGAATAGAACAGAACATCATCATCTGAAATCTCATATCCATAAATGAAACAGGCGTCCAAACAGAAGGGTTTGTATCTAAACATTGTAGGGGTGGAGGGAGATGTGGGGTAACAGGATGGGTCAGGGCAAACTGCAGAGTTCTACTCCAGAAAGAGACCACCAAGGCTGCCAACCTAAAGGGGTGTCCAGAGCTTTCAGCAAAAGAAAGAATTATTTCAAAAATCCCTTGTATGCCATTAGTGAGGAAGGTAGTGGTGGCATTGACTTTTCCTGCTACTGATTTCAAAAAGAGATTTTAAAAGAAACAATTTTTTATTTGGAAAGTCACAAAGATAATATAAATAGTAGAGGAAATTTATTATATAATGAATTGTCATTAGACAAATGAACTTACAGGAAAGAAAATCCTGACAAATAATGTGTATTTATGTGCACATATACAATTCACAGACAGACACACACACATATATATATGTCTTTGCTTATCTTTTTGACAAAAGATGTACAGACAGCAATTGCTAAGAGGCACTATGAAAAGAGATTGGCTATAAAGGGATATAAATTCTGACATGGGATATAACCAGGTTTATCTAAAGGTGATAATAACAGCATACACCACATCTACATAGNCGAGGAAGGTAATGGTGGCATTGACTTTTCCTGATACTGATTTCAAAAAAAGATTTTAAAAGAAAAAATTTTTTATTTGGAAAGTTACAAAGATAATATAAATAGTAGGGGAAATTTATTATATAATGAATTGTCATTAGACAAATGAACTTACAGGAAAGAAAATCCTGACAAATAATGTGTATTTATGTGCACATATACAATTCACAGACAGACACACACACATATATATATGTCTTTGCTTATCTTTTTGACAAAAGATGTACAGACAGCAATTGCTAAGAGGCACTATGAAAAGAGATTGGCTATAAAGGGATATAAATTCTGACATGGGATATAACCAGGTTTATCTAAAGGTGATAATAACAGCATACACCACATCTACATAGTCTCAGCTTTCATGCTGACTTGCCAAGCAGAGACAGGAAGCAGCATGTCAGTAATTTGAGGGATAAAATAGCAAAAGCTAAATAGGGAGGGAGGAATGAATAAGAAAAGAGACAGAGGAGATGAATGCATCACAAAAACCTAACATCTGACTAGTTACCTGCAACTCTGCTCTCCTTGAACTTGCTCACAGTTTCATAGGCATTGCAAATTTTCTTTCCTGCTGCTGTGATTTGCTGGATCCAAAGAGAAGCAAGGCCATGGCCATGACTTGACAGACTTTCCTGTTGAGGTGGGAGAATCTGTGAGGAGGTTTTCACAGTGGATAACCAACATCAAGGGGCACAGAAACTGAACACACATTTGCTGACTTCCTGGATGCAGTATTGTACCCACCTGGGTACAAGGTGCTCATCAAAACCTCTCTCTCTTTCCCCTCCTCGGGTGGAGAGGCGAGAGAAAATTTAACAAAGGCTGTTGGATCATGTTAAGGACAGGGAGAGATCACTCAGCAATTATTGGCATGGGCAGAACAGACTCTGCTGAGAGATATTAGTTTGATTTATTATCAGTCAGAGCAGAGTATACCCAAACCTTAAAAACCCCTTCTCCCTGTCCCTCCCTTCATCCCAGGCTCAGCTTCACTCCTGATTTCTCTACCTTTCCTCACCTCAGTGGCATAGAGGAAGGGAAAGAGGGTTACGGTCAGTTCATCCCATTGTCTCTGCCATTGCTTCCTCCTCAGAGGCAGAACTTCTCACACTCTTCCCCTGCTCCAGTGTGGGGTCCTTCCCCATGTCAGACAGTCCTCCATGAACTTCTCCAACACCAGCCCTCCCCTTGGGCTTCAGTTCTGCACCAACTGCTCCAGTGTGGGTCCCTCCCATGGGGTCAGTCCTTCAGGAACGCGGGTCCACCACAAATTCACAAGTTCTGCCAGAAAACCTGGCATGGCTCCTTTCTTCACGGCCCACACCAGAAAAAAGGGAAGCTTCTGGAAGGTTCTCACAGAAGACACCACAGTAGCCACCCTTCAACCATGGCATTCAAATCCAATCCAAGTATCCATAGGGATGCTGGGCAAAAGGATGTGCAGTGAAGGGAAAGCCAAGAGCAGAGGCTATCAAGTCATGTGTCCACCTTCAAAACAGGCAAGAAGGAGGGTGCAGGGAATTACAAGATGATCAGCGTTACTTCCTGGGAAAATTACAGAGCGAAGATTCATATAATTTATTTGCAGGCACCCAAAGGACAAGAAGATTATCACATGCTGCTGAGGAGAGGGTGAGAGAGCTGGGATGATTTAACCCAGAGAAATTAGGACTTTGAAGGGACTAAAAGCAGCATGTCAGTACTACAGGGACAAAGGTGTAGTTCCAATCAAGAGAGGCTGAATTTCTCAAATCTATTTCTCTCTCAAATTTTACTTTTTTGCAGTCCTCTGTAAGACTTCTAGGACAGACCTAGAGAAGAGTCGTGGCTCTGTAAAGCTCAAGGTTAGGCTTCATTTTACCAGCAATAAGGCCCAGTTTCCTCATCTCTGAGGAATGAGGAAAGGGAAAAAATACACAAGGCAGTGACAGTATTTGGTAGTCTAAGATAAAATGTCCTAAGGTTTCCCTTGCCTCAAGATGCCTTGGCATTCATTCCAAACACTTGTTGAAGGAAGAAAAACTAATTTTAGCCTAAATAGAAATATGTTCCATTTGTCCCTGTTGCCTGCATGTCTTCCCAAGGGTCTCTCAGTTTTGAGTTGCTGGCCTTGCCTTCTGCCTCGCCAGCAAGGGGATAAAGTGTCACTAGACCTTGGCAGATTCATACACATTGCATGGTGTCAGAAGAACAGACCTGCTAAAGAGTAATTGCTCCTGATAGCCTATTGACTTTGATTAGGAAACACATATTAACATCTTTCTTCATTTAAGCCTCACTTGTAGAAGGTAGCCTCCTCAAGTGTTCTGTTGTCTAGGATATTAGACCAGGAATTAAAAATGACAGGATGGACAATTTGGCAGCAAGTGTTTAATTAGGCAATAAATTAGAGTCCCTGAGAGCACAAGGATCTGTGGCATCTCTCTCCTTTGGAAAATAAATCATAATGTTTATCCAATGTACAACACTGCCTTATTATACACTACAGATGGAGCTCCACGCCCCGTGCTGTTGGTTTTACTAAAGCCATATTGACAAGAGAAAACAGGAGTTTATTAACATCATAAGTGTTTTCTGCTGATGGATCTGGGGGACCTTCCAATATGCATCCTGTTGCAGAATTAAGTTATGACCCTTCCCCCAGACTTCCAGAACCAAACCCAGCCATTTCATGGTGTATTTTCCCTGACTTTGCCATATATTTATGACTTTAGAAGCCCTTTTTGAGAAGGATGAAGAGCTGGAAATGCCTCTCAGCTTCCTGAAGTTCCAGTGGGTGAGATGCCAAATGTCAGATCATATGCTGATACGGGATTTCAGGTTCTTTGGTGGCTCATTGAATTACAATGGGGAGAAAGGCAGAAGTTTGTCACTCAAAGTCATGCACAGAGTCTTGTTTTGTAGAAGACTGAGTCCTCTGACCTGCTCCGGGACCTCACACTGCCACGATGGAATGGGGACAATGTCACAGTCCTTGGCCAAGAGCATAAGATAATGCAGATATGGTGGCAGGAGAAGAGAGGGCAATTCACTGAGCCTCATGGAAAATAAGGGACAATGGATGACCAGCTTAACTACCTGATTTGTCTTTCTTTGATTCATTCACAGTCAAATTTTCAGGTTGTTTAATTTTCTTTCAAAAATTTCACCTTGCCATCTATCCTTTCCTTCCTCCCTTCCTTCCTTCCTTCCTTTCAATTTTTCTCCTTTCCTTTCTTTTATTTTCTTTTTTTTTTTCAGCAGATTTTCACATGAAAAAAGAGCTGTTTCTGAATGAAATACTACAAAGGCTCATTTGTACAACATGAGCATGAAGTTTCTCATTGTTTTGGAAAATGTTACCTAACCCAAATAAAACTATTTTCCAAATTTCCCTTAATTTTGGAAAGACTTTTGCTGTTCTTTTGAAATTCTGTGTGGCAGGATGTAGTGCAATGTCTCCCCCTGACTTCTGCACACTCAAGATGAAGCTTCACATTGGGAATTCCCCCGTCACTCTGACTGTAACAAGCATTGCCTTATCCCATGGACCTTATTTAATCTTATCCCATGGACCTTATTTAAGTGGGAAAATTGTAGCAAGGGATAAATAAAATCAAAGTGGTACAGAAACTCTTTTGATTGACACTTCTGACAAATAAGAAGAGCCTACAAGGAAGAGAATAGTAATGCCCAAAGGCAAGAAAGGAGCAAATGACAACCAGAGTCCATCTTTTATATGGGAGGACTGGGCTAATGCTCGAAACTCTCCTGTCTCCCAGTAATATTGTACTAGTTTTAAAGAAAACCAGTGAGAGACTCGAAATCACAACTACAATTTAATAGGAAAATTAAAAATAAATGCAGTAGTGGAGAAACACTGCCAGAGTCAGGATACAGCCTGACACCCTGCCATGCAGAGTGGTGGTAGCAGTCTGATTAAATGCTGGCTGCAGTCCTCTTTGAAGTGATAGATGTGGTTCTGTTGAAGCAGTGATCCTGTGGAAGGGTCTGGTCTTCCTCTGAAGGTCCAGTGGTGGTTGTGTAGCTCTTGTCCTCCGGGAATCCAGTAGGTCAGGGCTGCCAGTGCTGTTCCAAACCTCAGATTATATCCAGGTGGGAATGCTTGGTTCCTGCCCCTGGGCAGAGTATCTCACAATGGCATGATGTAATTTTATGAGTTGTGCAGTGAGGCTGGATGGCCCCTTAACAGGAGATATCCCCTGGAGGGAGTTATCAGGGATGTGTCATGGAAGAGACAAAGAGCACTGCCCCAGCTGCTTTTAACAGATGGTGATAGAATACATTTGGTTACATCTTACATTGTAACCTGAGACAAATCTGTACCACGTCATGAAGGTTTTTTGCACAGTTTTGCCTTTGAGAACGAGGTCTGCTGTGCCTGGCTGCTGAAAGGTTGTTATAACTTCTGACCACACAAAGCTACTGCTCATCTGTGGACCATTTTCCTCATCTTGCATCTCAGTATGCCTGTCTGGTGTGTCTGACCTCAACAGGGGCTCCCCTGAGTAGAGCAGGTTTTAATTAATGGGTTTGAAATGTGAGTTTAGAAAAATAGTGACTGAGAATAAGTCAGTCAAAATGAACAACACTCACTCCATGGTTACAGCATCCATCAGTGTGCAGGGTTAGTTCCACATCTATCATTTTGGAGAATGGAAAGAGAAGAATCTGGAAACACATCAAAAAACCTCCTGCCACCAAAATCATGGTAGATTAATCACATTGGCAGAGATTCTGCACATCTCCCTGCCACAGCCACACTTGTGTAGTAATTCCCAGACAAAAAAATACTGTCAAGAATAACATCAGCAAAATAGCTCAGTAATTAATGTATTTACAGTTTCTTGTGCTGTTCCTTTAGCAGGTCGCAGTTTCTGTGGCTTTGCATTATTTATGTGGATGGTTAAAAGGATGTTTAGTGGTGTAAGTGACACACTCCTGGGATGGTGGGTCTATTACACACCACTTGTGTGTGCAATAACACAAACCCAATCCTATTATCTTAATCAGCTTGCAGGCCCCTCAAATCAGAGATGACATGGGGAGGGGAAGCAAGGATCAGATGCTCACTTTTATTTTCAGTAAAAGCAACAGGAAGCATCCAATTGAGATAGTAAAAGGCAGATTTAAAGAAAAAAAACCAACACATTGTTCTTCACATGGTTAATCTGTGAAACCTCTAATCACAGGCAATAAATATGTGTTGGAAAAGCTGCACTAACCTTCTACAGGAGAGATGCCCCCATGCAGTCACTTTCTCCCAGAATCAAGGATGTGAAGGGACAAAAGGTGAAAAGAAGATGGAGAAATATTTTTTTTTCAGGCCAATACCCCAGAGGCACACAGAGAAAAGAGGAAGAACATAAAATCTGGAAGGGGCACCCAATGGCTTCTGGTCATGCAAATATTACAAGCCCTTACTGCCCATTACAAGCTTTGTTACTGCATTGTGAACCAGAAGGAAGGGGGGAGATGGGTAATTCATGTTGCTTCTATAAGAATAAAGTGTTGTGTTGCTGGATGAGCCAGGCCCAGCCGCACGCTTGGTCAGTGCCAGGATGAATATCTGCCCGCTGCCTCCTTCATGGATATGAACTTCCAGCTGAACACCTTTATCTGTGAATTACAGACCTTGCTGTGGAGTAGGGCAGGAGTGGGGTTGGTGAGGGCAGCACACAAAAACATGGCTTGCAATTAATGGGTCAGCAAGCAAAGAGGAAGGACTTGGAATTACTCAGGTCTATAAATTGATAGCCTGGACAGGACAGAAATAATATATGCACTTGTGCATTTCAGAGTGGGGAAAGTCAGGAAAGAGTCTGGAGCACAAGACTGATTAGGAGCAGCTGAGGGGGCTGGGAGGGTTCAGCCTGGAGAAAAGGATCTTATTGCTCTCTATAAATCCCTTACAGGAGGTTTTACCCAGGTAACTTTTCTCTCAAGTAACAAGTAGTAGGACAAGAGGAAAAGGCCTAAAGTTGCACCAATGGGGGGTTTCAACTGGATACAAGAAAAAATTTCTTCACTGGATATCAGGACAAATTTCTTCCCTTGATATCAGGACAAATTTCTTCCCTGAAAGTGTGGTCTGACATTGGAACAAGCTGCCCAGGGAAGTGGTGGAACCACCATCCCTGGAAGCGTTCACAAAATATGCGGATGTGGCACCTGGGGACATGGTTTAGCAGTGGAGTTGGCAGTGCTGGGTCAGTGGTTGGGCTCTGCTCTTAGTGGTTTTTCCATCCTTAATAATTCCCTGATTCTATGATGCAAGTTGAAGATTACAATAAAAAGAGAATTGTCTGTTGTTTCAACTGTTAGCAGCAAACATTGAACCTGTCATTCAGCAATCCCTTTGATGGAACAAGAGTTGTTACAAGAAGAAAAATAATGAAATGTTGTTTTCAAGCTGATGTTTAGGGATAAGAAAGGTTTTGTTTTGTTTCTTAACAAAATCTAAATGAAATGACATATTCTTGTGCCAGAAGGAACAAGATGTTCCTTTTGATCAAAATTGGAATGTGGCATTTTGTGTTCAGACTATTTTTAACTATTTTCCTTTCTTTCTAAGAGAAAATAATCAATTCCTGAGTGAAAACATAATTTTTTTCTAAAAAGTAATAAAAAAGTACTTTCAGAAGCTGTGAAAATTACATGTATTATCCATTTTGCTCCTTACACATTCTGAATGCTGTAATGTTTGCTGAAGTCAATCCGTTCACTAATAATTACGGTCACCATGAAAGGAGGGGTTTTTTTTGAGAATTTACTTTTTAGCAAGAAAAATAAATTGTTTTCCTTTCTCCTGCTTAATTGGTGAACAGCTTTAGGGTCCTTGTTTTGCCTTCTATGGCTTCAATTCTCTCATCTGTAGGAGTGGGCATTGTATTTACTCATCCGTTGTGGGGGGCTTTGGAGGTGATAAATTGTGCATGAGTGATTTAAACATCAAAAGCGTCACGTAAAAAGCTACATATACATTCTGAGGATCCTTCCAGCAGGTTTCTGAATGAAGAGTAGGTGAATAAAGCCAGACCACCCTCTTCTGACAAAAAGCAATTGTGTCAGTAGTTGCATCACATAATCTGTTACACACAATAAATCAAACCTAACCCCCTGTCCAAGGTACTGCCCCCATTCACAAGAGCAAATGGGATTCATAATTTCCTTTATTCCTGTTCAGTGCCTGGAAATGGAAGTTCCTGGGACTCGAAGGAAGCGAGTTCCGTTCTGCTGCAATAATTCTCAACAAATCTACCACAGAAATGATTTCAGCTCTGCACATGCTGAGGAAAACAATTATATCGTTTCAGTGATTTATTAACCCAACGAGCAGAAGTAGCACAGCAAGGCTGAGTATCTATCGCCATGGATGTGGGAATTATGTTTTAATTAACCAATTTCTCTAATATGTTGTCTAAGCTTCCTACAGGGGAATTGAAAAAAACCCAAGCAGCTGCAAGGCTGAAAGACTCTCTAGACATTTGGTGTCCTCGTTGTGTTTTGGTCTGGCTTAGTGAACGCCCCTGGTGACAAATGCATATTGATGAAACAAAGAATGGGCTAATTGACACATTTAATGAAAACTTAATATATTCTGCTGGTGGCAGGGGGAAATATTAAACTTGCTCACAGTCAATTGTTATAAAATATTAAACACAAATATGCAAGTAGAAGAAGAGAACAAGGATTATCATCAAGTGAATCAGATCTCTGGAACAGGCCAGGATAAAAGTTTGGAGCCTGGGCGTTATGAAAGACGTCACAAATCTGGAATATATAAAAACTTTCTACATGCGATTGCCAGTAAACATCACTTTAATCCTTACACACAAATGATAAAGTAAATCTGCCAGTCCTATCTGTGGCACATAATTTTTGCTATGCACCATGGTCTGCTGTTGATTTCTCCTTGCCTACTGTTGTCCTGTTTTTTGCTAAGCCTTCTGTGTATAATATGGAGTCAGAAAAATTTTCACACACTTTCATGTAAACAATAGCCAATGTTTATTTAACCGTCTTTTCTGTTTTTCATTCCTTTTGTGATAAGAGGAAGTTTGATGAGCATCCTTTTTCTCCAGTGGGATTAAAGAGGAAGTGACATGTCCTCCAATCCCTTGTGGAATTGAGAAACCTATAAAGTACGAGAAATGTAAAGCTTCTTCTTTTCCTCCTTTTGCTCAACCTAGCAGGTGTCAAGAGTCTCTTTTCTTGTGTCCTCTACCGACACAGCCCACCAGTTAAAGCCTCACCATTTCGATTCCAAATTGCTCTGAGAAGGTCTAAAACTCCTCACTGTGCTCGTGTAGCTGTCTCTGCAAGAGGTCCCAAGTGGGTCCTCATCTTTGCTTCATACTGCAGCAGAACTACTCCACAATATAAAGAACAGCCAGATGTCTTTGCTAGTTTCTAAATATTTAAATTATATTCACAAGTGTATATATTTCAAGGGAGGTTCAGGTTGGATATCAGGAACATTTTCTTCGCTGCAAGAGTGTTTAAACATTGGAACAGGCTGACCAGGGAAGTGATGGAGTCAGCAACCCTGGAAGTATTCAAAAAATGAGTAGATGTGGCATTTCACAATACGGTTTAGTAGGCGTGGTGATGTTCAGTCAAAGGTTGGACTTGATGATCTTGGAGGTCTTTTTCAACTCTAATGATTCTGTGATTCCATGATTCTATGATATTGCGTCTCTTCTGCCTTTTAAGCCCCATTTTCCCAAGCAACACAGAAAGGATTTTCAAAATTACTTTTAAATACTCATCCAAATGTGGTCTGTCCAAAGCTTGGGGTAATTTGACCCAAAAAATATGAAGCACATTTTGTGTGTCTCTGAGACTTAGAGCTGAGTAAATCATAGAGCCTGAAGCAGTGTCTGCCATGGCTAGGAGATATTTTCCACAGAGTCTTGATGTATTAGGAGGCAACATTAATTTAGAGCACTGAGCTCTGAGCTATTCTCCTTTTTCATGGCCAGTTTGTTGCAAACTGCAAGGATAAGGGGGAAAGGCATTTAAGTTAGAGTGGGTTAAATTAGGCAGCAGAAAGAAATCTCTCCTGTGAGAGTGCTGAGGCCCTGGCACAGGTTCCTCAGAGAAGCTGAGGCTGCCCCATACCTGAAGTATGGAGCAGCCCCAAAGCCAGGTTGGGTGGGGCTTGGAGCGTCCTGGGATAGTGGAAGGTGTCCCTGCCCATGGCAGGGGGTGGAATGGGATGATGTTGAAGGAATTCCTTCCAACCCAAACCATCCTGTGATTCTGTGATTATTCCGGTCTTTGCCTGACTTGCTGGGCAGACGTTTGTCAGAGGTTTGTTTGCAGTACGTGTTCCAGACACGAGATGTCACTGCGTGATGCAGAGCATGGCACAGATGGTCCAGAGTGTGGTAAAAAAATGGAAACGTGGAGCCCGAGCTGCGTGGACCAAAGTTTTCTGCTCTCTTTTCCAACACTTTCTTTAGAAACTTACTTTGTTGAAGAAGAAACATGATTAGGCACATCAGTTAGCAACAGTGAGCCAAAGTATGACCAATAAACTTATCTTAAAACAGTGCATTTAACCATTCCTCCAGATTTTATGAATATAATGAGAGGTTTGCACTCGACAAAATTCTGGACCATAAATCCTGTATTTTAATTTGAAGTATTGCTTTCTGAATTAATTGCAAAGATGCCACCGTAAATTATAAAAATTGATGAAGCTGGTATTTTTAGCTTAATAATATTCCATTGGGAAATTGCATTTACCTCTAATCACAATCATCATGCTCAAATAACAATATCATTATTAATAATTACAAAAAACAACACAATATCAATTTAAAATATTAACCAGGAAGCAAGTACAGATCACATTAAAATGAAGATTGATTAATAATTACAGCACAAGCAGACAGGAGAAGAATAATTGCAAATTATTTTTCAAGCAAGTTCTTCATGAACAAGCAGAGCTGTGGAGGTAAGGATAATTGCAGGCACCATCCCCAGTGACCACTGCCCTTTCTACCCTGGAACTGGACTGAGCTCAGCTTCCTCCCAGCTGTGTCCACACGGGGACCAGGGACAGGATGAGTTATGGAGCCTGAAAAGACATCTGCTGCAGAAATGGCCCTTTCAGACACCCACAAGGGAGAAAAGGGAGAGATTTAATTTTCACTGCAATTCTGGTGGTGTTTTCTCAAGGCAGTTCAGTATTTTGTGTGTTCCCACACATGGTCCTGACTGAGCTTTAGCCACGTGAATCTGAATTCCTGGCTTTTCCTGACTGTCTCACTGTGTTGGTGGGGAGATGCTTTTTCCTTTTTTTCCGTCTTTTCTATTTCCAGTTCTGTGTTCAGTCTGTGGGAAGTTAAAACAGCTCCCTGGGGTTACCCACCTTGGAGATACAGATAAACTCAAGGGCTTAGTCACCTTATACTCAGAAACACTGAAGTGAGAAAAATGTGACTGCCACATCCCGCACTGGTTCTGAGTTTATTTGTGGAAAGGCATCCAGACACCCTGGTTAGTTTTACCTGCCCAGCCAATAACAGCTGATTAAATTACTTTCTGTAGGAGCGAATGGGCAACTTGTTCTTCCTAATAATGTAAAAAAAACCCAATAAAGTGTTTCTCATCTTCAAAACAAACTGAGCAGCATCTCTCAGGAAGAATCATCAACCCTCTGACCAGCCACAATGCTCAGAAAGGGTCTGAGAAGTGTTTTCTTACAATCTGGTGAAAGTCTCTACGAAACTGAACAAGGATATTTCCCTGATTTTTCCTATTGAAGTAAAAAGGGAGGGAAGTACTGCACACCAGCCAGGGAGCTCTGTGTGCAAAATGAGCTCTCTGAGAGAGGTAAAGCTCCTGCGCTTACTCACAGAAGTCTGAAACCCTTGATGCATGAGCATAAAAAGAGACTTTCTTCTCCACACAGTCAGAGGATGTAATTCTGCCCTAACTAGAGCCTGGCACAGCAAATTAGTTCCTGCTTCAACATGGGGCTTCAACATTTCACAAGTGCCGGGGGAAAAAAAATTTCTTTAATCTGTATTTTTTCCCATCCACAATTCTTGGTAAACTGAGATATTGAACATATTTTCCTACCCATCTCACACTATCTAGGCTCCCTCTCTCCTTTTCACCATCACATTTTTAACTGAAGGAGTAAGTTAAAGTGTGGAGTTTCAGTGTGCTCAGTGCTAAGTCTGGAGTAGCATTTTGATCCCAAAGAATCAGGAGAGTCATGCCAGTCTTCTGTGGGCATGAGAAACCCAGTGAGGATTACAGGAGCTTGTGATATTTGTGCTTGGATCCACACACAGATCTTGGTGATAGAAAGAGAAATTCCACTGCATCCCATCCCCGCTGAGATGAGCATTTGCTGGGCCGGTGTCCTATGGAAATCACAGAATGGTTTGGGTTGGAAGGGACCTTCAAGATCATCCAGTTCCACCCCCCTGCCATGGGCAGGGACACCTTCCTCTATCCCAGCTTGCTCAGAGCCCTGTCCAACCCAGCCTTGGACACTTCCAGGGATGGGGCAGCCACAGCTTCTCTGGGCACCCTGTGCCAGGACTTCACTACCTTCGCAGGGAAGAATTTTTCCTAATATTTATTCCAAACCTGTCCTCTGTCAATTTAAAGCCATTCCCCCTTGTCCTGTCATTCAGTCCCTTGTCCAAAGTCTCTCTCCAGCTCTCCTGGAGCCCCTTTAGGCACTGGAAGGAGGTCTAAGGTCTCCCCAGAGCCTTCTCTTCTGCAGACTGAACAACCCCAGCCCTCTGAGCGTTTCCTCATGGGAGAGGTGTTCCATCCCTCTAATCGTCTTCATGGTCTCCTCAGGACTTGCTCCAACGGGACACTCCTACAGTGAGATTTTTTTTTTATCCATCTCCTTTCCTCACTACTTTTTAAACTCTAAGTCATTCAGTTCAAACAATGTTCTGTCATGACAATGGCAGAGAAATCACTCGGTTTGAAAATGCTCACAAATTAGTTCAAAAGCAATGGCAAACAAGAACTCCATCAAGCAGTAATCTTTGCAGAACAACCACACTCTAAATTGGTTGATTTTAAAGTAACCTTACAATCCTCATGCTCAGATGTATTGATTTCATTTTTATCTTTCTTTGGAAGAAGAAAGAGAGAAGAAAATTCTGTAAAAATGCATTCAGATGTAATATAGACTCAAATGTTTAACATTCATTGGGCTTTGCAAAAGTTTTAATACTTCTGAGAGCCAGGTCTCTGCTCACTATCATTCTGTGTGCCTGTCTTTCCATGTGAGCACATCTGAGAAATTAGTACAAAGATGGAGCACCTTGATACCCTAAAACAATTCCAAAAATATCATTCCAGTGATTTCCCCAGCGGATGAAATGCAATTCCAGAAGGATTCAGAGGCCGAGGCCCTTTGTGATGAGCTTTTTCAGCTGAAAGCTTGGCATTCTAACTAATTCTAATTCAATAGTTTAGAAAATGTGTATGAACAGGATAGAGAAGCCTCTTAGCAAAGCCACCTGCCAGGAGCACTTGCAGGGGCCAGCAGAGTGACTCTGAGTGCGCTGATGGATGGATGCTCACTTCAAGATGCAAGCGAAATCATTTTAGCCCACATTGCATTATAAATCAGCTTCCACTGAGCTACTGTATGAATCACCTCAGGAACTGGGTGTCAGTCCAGGCTGTGTGAGCAATTCAAAATCGACCTGTCAGAGGGATCCCTCCCTCTCCCATCCAGAGATGGATGTGAAACGAACCAGGACTGATGAGTGCAAGTCTCTGCTTAAGTCACTGCGTGGCAAACAGGCAAACAGTGTGTCAGCAGGGAATGGTCGTGTTCAGAACTTCTTGTGTACCTCCAGCACCTCTGGAGGATGGCTGGGTCCCATCAGCACTATGGAAAAACATTCATTTTCCACTAAAAAAATGTGGCCATAAAATGCACTATTTCTGGACAGATATGAGATTCTCTCTCTTTGTCGCTCCCGACTGCTACTGGAGTGGCTTAACTTTTAATTCATTGAAAAGCAGATGAAATCTTGTTTCAGTCCAGACTGCAACCAGGCTGCTCCATATTCATTCCACATTTGTGGCTGGTTTGCTTTGTCTGCTTTTCATCTTCAAATTCTTAGTGCCCATTTCATGCCTGGCACCTTGGACTGGGAGAAACCTGGTGCTGCCGTATTGGGGCAGACTGGTAAATATATCCACAGATTTCACCTACAACCTGGGTGATCCACTACAACTTTTCCTCCCATTGAGTTACATTTGAATTGTACCATCAAATAATTATATAATGGACTAAGGTAAAATCTCTTGGTTATAAATGTCTGTTTGGGGAATGCACTCCATCCATTTCCTACTCACAGATAAACAGAAGTAATTCCTTCCCAGAGGAGCTTACAGATAAAATACATCCAGGAGAGAACGGTGGTGGGGTTTTTTTGTAATTCTGTAGATGGGGAAAAAGCACCTGGAAGTGCTAAGGGATAAGCCAAAAGATGAACAAAGCTGATAACTGGGCTCAGTCTTGCTGAGTTGGGTTTTCAATACTGCTCAACAGAAGAAAGAGGAAAGATTTGTCTATTTCTCATCTTCAAGTTGATACCAAAAAAAAAAAAAGGACCGATTTTAAAAAAAATATGTTTTTCTAGTAAAATAAGGGCAGTATTCCCCCCTTTTTCTTTTTTCTTTTTCTTTTTTTTTTTTTTTATTTTTAGGATGGAATTCACATACAACTGCTTTTTTCCTCTGAAATTTCAGCCAGTGTCTAAACTAGATGGATGAAAAATTAGAAAGAAGTGGATATCTATTTTTCACAATACATTTTTAAAGAGAGTTCTTTCTTTTTTGTTCTTTAAGAATGAAACTGAGGTGCCAATAGGTAAGTACCCCTCCTAATTTTTCTGCAAATCACTGAAACAGTAGGAGGCATGCACAGGAACAGGAATATTTCCAAATGGAAATGTTCTCCTTGCCCATTGTATCTGCCACCAGGCCATTTTATCCTGCTCGTAGCTGTACCAGTCTCTACCTTTAAAAAGGAAAGGGGTTTTGTCCATAATATTTATTAAGTTTGGCCAGAAAAAGAGAAATATTTTGCATACTTGAACTTTAAAATTAGTGTCCTAGGTTCATAATGAGAACATAGTTTTCAGAGTGTTTATTAAAGTACCTATATCTGCAAAAAATCTGGGCACCTGATGGTTGCATTTCCTCCATGTCTTCAGCCCTGCATGTCTCGATGTGAAAGATGCTTTAGCTATTGGTGACAATTCCCATTTTTAAGGAACATACCAATACAAGGTTTAAACACATAATCTTACAACCTTGAGAACTGATTTGACAGGGTCAGCTGTAAGGAACCATTTCAAAAAGATGCAGAAAGGTCAGCTTCTGTCTCAGGGCTTGGCTTCATTGAATTTTGTGACCTCAGCTAAATCTCTCCACTATGAAATGCCTCTCTTGTTGCACCTGCTGAACAGGGGTAGCAGCACACACCACAGCCTTCACTGAAAGCTTGTGGGAACAAATCCATTAATCTCTTGGAAGTAAGAGTGATGAGAGCAACCAAAAGACATTGTAAAACCACAAGCCTGTGGTCAGCATATTCCCAAAGTTTTGTTAGTCCTGCTGTGCTGACCTGCTCAGAGCCACTGCTTCCCTCCACAGCCTTCCCTCCACTGTCCAACTCTTGGGATCCTTCACCACCACCTGCCACGTTCCTTTGACTGAGATTTGGCTGCCTGGTACCACAGGTGAGCTTGGTTTCACCCCAAACTGAGCTGTTCACAGTAGGCAGCAGACACAGATCGGAGTTCCTCAGCAGCACAAGCAAAACTGGATTTGGTGACAGCCACGGTTTGGGGTTGTGTCCCTGGGGGGAAATAGAAAGGTGAAAACCAGCGGCAAGTCCTAAAGGGTGGGAGGCCGGGTGCCCACCAACAGAAACGGTACCAGGGCAAGTTCCACTGTGATTTCTACATTCTTTTTGTAAGTCTTGTGTCCAGCTTGAAATGGAGAAAAATCCCAGTTCAACCTCTCAAAGCCATGACAAAGTCCCTCCCTCAATGACTTGGGCTGGTTTTCTCTGTGTTGTGCTTCCAGAGAGCAGAGGGCAGCAAATATCTTGTGTTCTGGTCTCTGACCCTTGGCTGTGTATCATTGCTCCTAGTTTTGTGATGTTCCATTTGCCAACCCTCCAAAAGAGAAGATCATTTAATCAGAGAATGGAACACCCAGAGCTGGAAGGGACACAGAAGGATCACTGAGTCCAGTGCCTGGCAATACTGTTGGCTTCCAGATCTAGCAGGAGGACAGAAACAGCAAGCTGCCTTACAGAGACAAAACTCATTATACACAGGGAAAGGTCTCATTTTGGTGCTCTGTTTTTCCAATTAAAAGTCACTCTGCTTTCTCTGAGTGGAAAACAATTTCTTGATCAGTGACAGCTCCAAGTCACAACAGTGACAACTTTAAACCACTGTCATTAGCTTTTCAGGCCTGCAGCAGAGCAATACATGTGTAGATCTATACATAAACATATTTGTGTGTAGATCTATATCACAGAATCACAGAATCACAAAATGGTTTGGGTTGGAAGGTACCTTCAGGATCATCTTGTTCCACTCCCCTGCTATGGGCAGGGACACTTTTTACTAGACCAGGTTGCTATAAGACCTATTCAGCCTTGAACACTTCCAGGGACGGGGCACCCACATCTTCTCTGAGCAACCTGTGCCAGTGTTGCGGTGGTCCAGCCTGAAGATTTCAGGCTGAAAGTGTTTGAGGGCATCCAGTGGGTGGATTTCCTCACCCTTGACAGTGGGTCTGAGGGCAGGTCTGAGGAAGAGACGGGCGTGTAGGCCGCGCCACCACTGGGATGCCACTCCGGGCTGGGTCACCGCCCCCTATTCTGGCCGTTTCTATGTTCATCATAAGTCTTTTCATATGTTATTGGTTCCTCCCTGTTGCTCCCGCCTCCCGAGTTCTCCCGCTGGTTTTCCCCTGATCACCCCATATTATGTAATCTCTATGTTTATTCATGAATATGCTAATAGTTACTAGAAAGTTCTTGTTAGTCCCCTGATTGGTCCATTTGAATTATACCCTCCCCTGAGACCTAGTTATTGGTTAGCTGTCATCCCTTGTCATTCCCCTATTGGTTTTCTCCCTCTGTACCGCCCCTCTCCGCCCCCCTATATCTGTCTGTGCAACCCCTGTTCTGGGCTCTTCGTAGCTTAGCTGTCCAGGTGGTCAGCTCTCCTGGCCTCTCAGGGTTGGGGAATAAGGTCTGTGTTGCTGGTACTTGGAGTCCTTCCTTCTCTCCTTCGCCTCTGCTATACACGATCACTGTCCACCTAAAGGCTGCCAGTGCTCACGAGAGCCAGACTCAGTGACCAGAGATCGATCAACCAGACCGAGGTTTTACCGACTTGGACACCTTGGCACGAAGCCCGCTTGGCCTCCGAGTGGCCAGCGGCTGGATCGGCTTCATGCCAGGGCCTCACCACCCTCACAGGGAAGAACTTCTCCTAATATCTGATCTAAGCCTGCTCTGTTTCAATTTGAAACCATTCTCTGTCTCCAATTCCCTTTGCACTTCCCTTGGCAGTGAAGGGTATCTCCAGCTCTCTTCAGTCAGCGAAGTGGGTCACGGACAATCCTCTGTCTCTCTGTCTAAACGAAGATTAAAATGAAAGCCTCAGAGAGTGCCTTTTGGATAACCTGTGGCAAGTCCCACTGGACAGTGTCAACTAGAGAAGCTGCCTGACAAAGTGAGGAGGGTCAAACAGTGTCTGATCTTCAGGAGCCAGGCAGCAAATTGAAATAAATGAGATTTCGGCTCCCAAAGCCACAGTGATATTTGTCATACTCCAAGAGGCTCACTGGTACCGTCTGGACACTATCTGTGACTGATCAGGCTTTGACATCTTGGTTTGGAGTGAAACATTCTTGATTATGATTTCTTTGACTGTAATATTGAGTTGTTGCAGGTGAGATTAAGGCCTGGGAGGCCAACAGACAGACAGACAGACAGACAGACAGACAAGGTGATGTTGGAGCAGTTTTAAGGAGAAGTTGTCTAAAGCATCATACAGATTTGAGAGCTTAATCCTCCTCTCCAAAAAAACACTTGAGGCTTTGTCTGGGGGACCGTAATGCCTCAAACATCCACCCTTCATTGCCCATATTGAGCTCCAAGTTGGGTTCCTGAACTTTGCACAAATGGCTGAAGTGTCTGAGATTATCCCGTGGGCAACCCATGCAGCCCAGGCAGTGGTGATTGCACCATGATGCAGCATTCCCTGTGGTTTTTCTCCATTCCAAGATGCAGATGTGGCAGTAACCTTCTACCTGTACCTGGCCTTGAGGCTCACACACATCTTGCCACCCCTCTGCCCCATACAGGGGTATCCCACAAATCAGTGCCAGCAGCTGAGAGAGGCACTGGCTTCATCCTTCCTGTGTTTGAAATGCTGCTGTTCTCCACCTCTCAGCCTCCTGAGTGAAGATTTCCCAAACTCTGGCTAGGAAGAGGGGTGGAACAGGACAGGGGAAGGGGGAATTTGCAGACAAGGGTTGACACCCACAAGTTTCCCATTTCTCTCAGTCTCTTCTCTGCTGTCAGTGGAAATGTGACCTGTCTGGTGTGTCTGATTCTGCCCCATTTTCTCAGGAAAAATTGTCCTTCTCTTGACTTCCATATTTCTGAGTTCCCTTTCAAACCACTTGCGTATCATCCACATATGTTGGGAAATATGGTCACAGCTGAAAGAAACTAATGACTTCTGTTAATTCTGCTAAGTGAGAGGCAAGGACAGCTTGTTAATGAATGACTAATTGAGATGTAACTTAGTAATACCTCAGATGAACTTGCTTGGATTTCCAGCCGTTTCTGAATTTTCTTTTGGGAGCCCAGAGCTCAGAATGCATGTGGCAAGTGTTCCATAGCCATTAGAGCAACTGAGTTCAAAGGTTTGAAAAATTAAAATACAAAAACAAGAAATAAGAGCCCTAAGTTATAACTGGCTGAGAATTACCTCTGCAGAATCCGAGGTCTTGAATTTTCATCCACCACAAAATTCATAGGTTCTTGCTCCTGGTGACAGCAGGTAAAAGTCTGAGCAGCTATAATTTTGGAAAAGAGTAGTTAAAGCTCGTAACACTGAGCTTGTGTGAGAGCAGAGAGGGTAGAGGTAAGGCCACCTGTGACAGCTTAACTAGAAATGCAGGTATTATTCACATATTTGATGTATCTCTTAATTACTGACGTGGGAATAAAACATAAATCAGTTGTTTTTGTAACTTTCCAGATCTAGGGATTGAAACAAATTCTTTTAGTTTCTGACTCTGTTGCAGATTTAGGGGTGTCCTTGCTTACATCATTTAGACCAGGAAATATCTGCTAAATATCAATGTCTACACCTGACTTACCTGCACTGACTCTCTTTGTAGACAAGAAACAGGGAGCCAGCTCCCAGCGAGGAGCACAGTGTGAAATGTTTTTTCATGGAATCCATCCCTCTGATCAACTTGGTGCCTCCTCTGGGCTTGCTCCAACAGCTGCACATCCTTCATGTGCTGGGACCCCAGAACTGGTGCAGTTCTAGAGTTGGGGTCTCACCAGAGCAGAGGGGCAGACTCCCCCCTCACCTGCTGCCCACGCTGCTTTGGATCCAGCCCAGGAGAGGTTTGGCTTTCTGGACTGCAAGTTTACAGTTTCTAGGTCATGTCCAGCCTCTCATCCACCAGCACCCCCAATTCCGTCTTGGCAGAGCTGCTCTTGATGTGTTCATCCCCCAGCCTGGATTGACACCAGGGGTTGTCCCAGCCTGCGGCTGGTCCCGTGAATTGCCACTCCGGGCGGGGTCCCTGGCTAGCTCAGAANAGGGGTAGGGTCTGGGAGACTGACAGAGAAACCTCTAGAAATAGAGGAGGGGTTTTTGGTGATTGATAGGGGCTCTGGGGCAGGCATGACTTTATTAGGGGAGTGGGTAGGTAGAGGGAGGGAGAGGGAAGAACCATTTTATTTCTAGGGGGGGGAGTGGGGAAGAACCATACAACAGTCGGTGAACTTAACATAAAAGCATATAAAACATGCACCCCAACACAGCCCAAGGTACAGCACCAGCACTTGGTCCTCTTAAACCTCATGAGATTCCCATGGGCCCATTTCTCAAGCTTGTCCAGGTCTCTCTGGATGGCATCTTGTCCTTCAGGTGTGTCAACAGCATCACTCAGCTTTTTATCAGAAGCAGATGTCTAAAATGGACCAAGTGAATAGTAGCTTGGAGAGTCTTTCCCTCAGCAGCGATTAGGAAGGGAGAGGATGTGTATTTTCACACTGTATCCATGTTAAAGATGAGCCAAGTCCCCTGGTTCTACATCTACACACTCGAGGAGAAGGGACAATTGGTCACCCAGTGTGACAAGCCCACCGTGGCTTCCCATGAGACACAGCTCTCTCAGGTGCCACATGGCTGGACACTGCCTGTGTTTCAGTGGTGTGGTGGTCTGTGAAAAACGGGAGGGACTTGGGGGAAGACCTTGGCAAGAAGAGTAATAGCATTCTCTGGTCACAGCTGAAGAGCTCCTAAGAAAAATATGAGCAACTTTTTATATGGGCAGATAGTGATAGGACAAGGGGGAATGGTTTTAGACTAACAGATGACAGATTTAGATTAGATATTAGGAAAAAAACTTTTACTTTAAGCATGGTGAGGCACTGGAAGAGGTTGCTAAGAGAGGCTGTGGACTCCACATCCCTGGATGTTTTTAAAGCCAGGTTGGATGGGGATCTGAGCAAACTGCTCTAGTAGAAAGTGTCTCTGCCCATGGCAGGGGGTGGAACAGGATGATCTTGAAGGTTCCTTTGAACACAAACCATTCTGTGATTCTATGAAGCTATTAAAAAAATGTGTCCAGAAAGAAATACAAACTTCCCTCAGGGGTGCTTGGAGTGCATTGTTATTAATGATTTACAACTCCTACCACACTGTAATGCTTCTCTTTTAATTGGGACTTAAAGAATCACATATTTATGTCCTCAATGTCAATTAAACACGAATCCAAACCTATGCTCAAGTGCATCCATCCATCTCCCCAAGACAGCAAACAGGCACGTACCTCAACAATGAAATGAAGAATGTCACTCCCATCTGCTGCTGGCAGCTGACATTGGCACTGTGTTAAACTTTGAGCAGACTCAGAGTCGGGTTTAGAGAGGAAGCCATACAAGGAGCAACTGAAATAACTTGTTTTGTTCTGCCTGGAGAACAGGAGACTGAGGGGAGACCTCACTGCAGTTACAACTTCCTCATGAGGGGAAGAGGAGGGACAGGCGCTGATCTCTGCTCTGCAGTGCCAGTGATAGAACCCAAGGGAATGGCCTGAAGTTGTGTCAGAGAGGTTTAGGTTGGATATTAGGAAAATGTTCTTCATCCAGAGGGTGGTTGGGCACTGGAACAGCTTCCCAGGGCAGTGGTCACAGCACCAAGCTTGGCAGAGCTCAAGGAGTGTTTGGACAACAATCTCGGGCACATGGTGGGATTCTTGGGGTGTCCTGTGCAGGACAGTGGTCAGCAGTGTGTGACATCCCCAGATGTCCCTTACACTGCCACAGAGAGCACCTGGTCATGTGGTGAAGTACATCCTCCTCCTCCTGACTTACCAGGACCTTCAGCAAGTCCTTTGTAGATTCAAGCAAAACTCTTCAGACACAGCAAAAGGAACGTAAAGGAGGAGACTGCCCACCCTAATAACATCATTTCTGCATTTCAAGAACATGTTTTTTTCTGAGACTCATAGTGCAAAAACAGTGGAAGGAAGAAATTTAGAGGACAGGTCAGTTCTCAAAGGCAATGAGTGCCTCATCAATCATCCCATATTTCCATATTTTTTTCACTTTATGGCATCACCAGTCATTTAAAAAATATTCATAAACGTCACTAATGGATTATTGCTTCATCCTGCAAAAAAAGCTGCATTTATTTATGCAGGAAATGTCAATTAAATTGAGATAGATATTGAAATTAATAAGTACCCAGTAAAATGTAAAGCGCACAATTGATTTTAGATCCTCTGTTATATGCACAGCATGTAATTACCAGTAGTAAATCTAAAATGAAAATATAGAAGCTTATGAGATGCTTCAGTGCAGTTGTTCATTTAGATCCACATAAATTCAGGGGACACATATTAGAAGTGCCAGCACTAGCATGAAAGGACTAAGCTATAACTACAAACTTCATGGAAGGAAAACAAGAAAAATCCTTCTACAGCAGAAAAATAAATTAAAAAAATATATAACTCTCATCTGAGAAGGTCACAGTCATGTGTTGATGTTGATGGTGGGGGCTAAAAATGAATGAATAAGTAACACATATGACAGGGTAAAAAAATTAAAATGCCAGGAGAGTCAAAGGTTCTTTATTTAAAAAAAATAAGGGAAATTGGTACAACATAGTGCATCTACAACAACTAACAGCCAAATTCATCTGGTACTTTATGTTAGAAATGGTAGTTTTGAAATGCAGTTTAATATGTGTTTTGCAATGCAGTTTAATATGCATTTTGCTTGCAAGTCTAATAGGAGACTTCAGTGATTCATGCAAGGCTGCACTTTGTTGTTCTCTGGTTCCATTTTTACGTTGTGCTTCTCACACTGGTATCTGAATTCATGACACATTGAGATTTCACTCGCATTCTACACAATTTTTGTAGGCAAATTTTTTAGTCTCACAGTCTGCTTTTCTGAGCACAACATGGGCTTCTATCAGTGCTCTTTAATTTCTCTTGTCATCTGCCAATACTTTGGAATGGTCTGTGTTGCATAAGATCAGGCCTGTCCATAACATTGTTATTATATCATCCATTAGGGAGGAGTCTGTAAAGAAAATAGAAATCTTTGAAACCTTTGAAGTTAATAAAGATTATCTCTAAGGAGCTTAGGAAGTTAAAAATTTACGCCAGAGCCAGGTGAGACCTTCCTGGCATCCCTGCCCACAGAAGGCAGGGAGACATATTTCACCTGCTGAGGTCTTCAAACCACAGACTGGTGAAGATCTTCAGCAAACTTGACCTTAAACAGCTGCCCCACACTGGAGGAGTCTGGCTTTGAATCCACATCCAGAGTGACCTGCCCAGATCCAGTGGGTGGAATTCAGAGGCCTTACACAGATGTGTGGTGACATTGTAAATGCCGTAAGGGATTAATTCCTCTTTCCACCTACCATTCCAGAAAAACACATCTCTCCTGTCCTGTGGCATATCTGTCAGGCCTGTCTTAAATAGCTGAGTTCATGTGGTACAGAGAGTTTAAGATTAGGGTGGATCCTCCAAAGGGCCTCAAGTTATAACAGAACCCTGGATTTAGGCTGTTAATTGCTGTCAGGTCTGTACATCCATATCCTCCACTTTCACAGCCTGATGGCTGAGGTGTCACTACATTCCTCTGGAAAGGCTGGGGAAAAGAGTGCCCAAGAGCTCTTGAGTCACTGGTATCTTCACCCAGCAGTAGGTTTTAACCATTAGCTGAGGAGATAATTCCATTCTGTTGGCTTCTGTTTAATGGGAGAGGGTGCACAGAGCATGTCTAATGGATTTTGGCTGCCACCCTGCACAGCTGAGGTTGTCTCATAGAAAGAGACTTTCTCTCACTGTGTTAGAGCAAACACATTGATTTAGAGTGGATTATTCATCCGAGGACATAAAAGGAATTAAAATTGCCCAAGAACCACCGTTGTTCAAGTGTTTGAATGGGAACAAAAAAAGCCTTAGACTCTGTATCCACACTTCATGGAAAGATAATTCAGGGACTTAAAAATATGAATAATAGGCTTGATGTCTGTGAATGCAGACTTCTGAATATTTTTAACAAGCTGTGGCCACAGACATTTTATGATCAAAATAAAATACAAAGTAAGCAACAAAAATCAGCTATTCTTTATAAAGCTAAAATATTTCTCAGTCAATCCAAGATTATCTTTGTGGATAGCTGGTCTCTGGTGATAAGCAGATATGTCAGAAGAGAGAGTTTCAGGTGCATATATAAAATTTTCTTTAATCCTCCTAAGCAAACCGTGGTCACTCAACCATTATCTTTGCGAAAGGAATAAGAAACACAATCTTAGAAGGGAGTTACATGTTAAGAGGGTGCCCATCAGCTTTGAAGAATATGGGCAGAGCCACTGAGGTCAGGAGGTTGGAGTTTGTCTGTGTTTTGTGCTGAAACATTGCCCAGAATAGTTGGGTCCCAAACTGAAGCACATCCATAAAAACAACACTATGAACAGTGATTGGGATGGCAAAAAGAAGGTCAGCTGGATTCCATGGAGGTTTTTTGGGTGAGAAATAAATATCCTTAATTACCTGCATTAACTGCGCCTTCCTGACTGCTTCACAACACGTGCAGGACGAGGCCACTGTGCAGCACCACCACCATCAGCATGAGTAACCTGTGAGGAGAGAAGTGAAAATAAGGAGTTCTGTCTTCTTAACATACGTGCTGACCATTTGTCCTGGCTGGACATGATGCACCACTGAGTTCTGCCAGACTCCCAGGGAAAACATCGGTTTGGGCATCTCTAAAGGGCTCTTAGAAATGTCTATACCTGATTCAAACTTGGTTGAAATCCAAGAAGATTTTTAAAAGGTGTTCAGTGAGACAGGATAGTGAACCTGGGTGTAAAAGGACAATATCAAAACTAATCTTGTGTGACATCTCCACTGTTCAGCTATCTCAGTAAAACTGTAGTCATATTTATTCCTTCTGAATATGGGTTTTCCCAGGTAATAGAAAAAATGAGGGCAGGTGGGGAAGCAAAGCTTCCTTATTACTCACAGAAAATAGGAGAATTTAAGATTTGACTTCTACATAATTTTTAGCCAGCCTTTTCCCTAGATCTTCTATAGGATAAAATATAAATTCAATCCTGAAATCAGGACCTCAGAAGATGGGCAGCTGACTGAATCATTATGTGGGTGAAAGACACATTATCATCATCCTCTTAATGGTAACAGAGCTCCCACCTTCCAAATCCCACCACTACACCCGCCTAATTTCATACTCTGGCCTTATATAAAACCACGCTTTTGTGCATATTCATTTATTCCCCCTACATCTCCTTGCATGTTTCTGTCTCAGTCTTCTTTTCTCTCTATTTTTTCAGAAAACTAGGGTCAGATAATTTGGACCTGAAGAATGAGTGCATAACAATCCATTTTATCCTGTTGATTCATAGCAAACCTGTGGCACTCAAATTACATTCTGCCAAGCAGACCTGTGCCGTAGGGGCTGGATAATAAAAGCATGCAGGTGTATGCCACCAGCATCCCCACTGATTTGCAAATTGGTCCCCAAGAGACATCTTGGCAAATATTCGCACAGTATCCAAGAGCTTTGCCTGATAGCAGCTAAAACAAGCTAAAAGGGAAATGCTAATTTCTATATCCTGCACTGGTTTTAATTGAAGTCTGCCTGTTCTAAAGCCAGAGGGATGATAACAGTTAATGTATTCTCCACCCGAGAGGCAAGGCACCTTCTTCTGTGCATCTAAAAGACTGGAATTATGATCCTGAGAGGATTATAAATTACAGCAACTTCTTTTGCCCAGGGTAGAGAGTTTTCCAGACCTCTTCAGTGTAATTTCATAAGGATTTGCTGTTTTAAACCAGAAGAAGTACAAAAGAGAAAATTACTGGGGTGGGAACTGGCCAAGAATATCTCTGAAGAGGACTGACAGGTTTTGCATGGCTTCTTCAAGAAGCAAAGTTTACATTGCCATGCTCTGTGTGCGTCTCTCTTTGCTGATCTTTCCCCTTTTTGGACAGAATCCACCCAATTTGATACAGAGGGAGAAGTCTCAAAGATATCAAGAAGTCAGAAATTTAATGGAAACCAGGATCTGCAAGATGAGCTCATTACCTCTCAGACACATGAAACCTCCACAAGACAGAGAGGCTATAAATGTTCCTAAAGCTTCAGAAGTTGTAACTTCATGTTAAACATCTGAGAATGCAAAACCAGGAGCCCCACCCCCATTTGCCAAGCAGATAATAAAATCAGAGCTTCCTTGATTCCACCACCCAGGGCACGATTTGCTCTTAGGGCATCACAATTAGTCACAAAAAAAATCACCTTCAGAGCCACTCACCAGAAGGAAGCAATAAAGAGATATAAAATAAGCTTGTTATTAAAGTATCAGATGATGAGTGAAGACAAAATATTCTTAGCTTGAGAGGTTTGCAGTCCAAATAGTGTAAAGATGGTGGAGAGGGGAGTCTGAGGCATAAAGATGTAAAGAAACCAGCAAGAGAGCACGTTCTCAAGCAGTGACCTAATCAGGACCAGAAGCGTCATGTGGCTAATAAACCCCAACAAGACAAAACAAAAAACCCAACAGCAGTGCCCTAGGAACTCCCACTCTGCTTCTCCTGCAAATAAATTTTGGACTGTCAGTCCATGGCCAGCGAGTGACCAAGGATAATAAACCTGTGCTGAAACACTAAATGCATTTGAAATCTATGGCAGGAGTCACCTTATCCAGCTTTAGATGCCTTTAGGGTAAACTTCTCAGTAAGTCACCCTGGGCCTCCTTGGAAGTAATTAGGATCAAGTTAATAAGCTTGAGGATCTTAGAACAAAAAAATGTCCCCATCTATTTCAGAGGGAGATGAAACACATCTGAAAATCCACTGCAGAAACCAATGCAAGCAAATCTACCCCACTCCTGCATCTCCCCTGCCAACAGATCAGCAAACAGGTCCAAGAGCAGATTCGCCTGGGATGCAGGTGTGGTGTGTGAGCAAAAGTATCCAGGCTGGAGCCTCCTGCTCTGTGAATACAGACTGGAGCACTTCCTAGCAAAAGTGTCCAGGTGAGGAGCAGCTGCTGCACACACCCAAGGCACAAATATTAAAGCAGGTCTCTCCTTGGCCTCAGCATGCCAAGAACTATCTGTCTGTTCCAGAAGGACAGGTGGACCTGCAGACACCTGCAAGTTAAAGAAACAACCCCTTTTGTTTGCCTATCAGCTCTTGCTGACAAGACTTGGCTGTTTCAGAAGTTCTCTTTTGTGTCAGTTCTGAAGGTGCAAATTCTGTTCTATGTTGCCACATCCCTGAACTCCCTCTCTGGATGTTTTATAGCAGCCAGAAGAGTTTTCTTATGTTTTTTCTCCTTCTCTTTGTCAATCAATATCGGAAAGGTACTTAGTCACATCAGCAAAGTGATCCTTCATGTGAAGCATCCTCCTGGCAGGGAAAGCCATTACATTTATTTTCCTAACGCAGCTAAGCAGACATTAATATCTGTAATTACTATTTAAATGCAGACTGACTGATTCCTCTGTGTTCATACCATCTGAAGACTGCTCTGAAAATCACAGTCTTGAAATAATACTGACTTTATCTCATTCTTTTCTATCAAAACCAGTTCTCGGCATGGAGAGTACTTTCATTGATCCTACCCCTAGATGAGGCTGATTAAGAGCATGAATTTGTGGAGGTGAGGAAATTCTTTTCATAGTCGCAATTGTGTCTGGATGCTATGGGGAAAATGGCTTTAAAATCAGAGTAGCTTTAGACTGGATATTAGGAAGAAATTCTTCCCTGTAAGGGTGGTAAGGCCCTGGCACAGGCTGTCCAAAGTAGCTGTGGATGTTCCATCCCTGGAAGTGCTTGAGGCCAGGTTGGATGCAGCTTGGAGCAACCTGGGATAGTGGAAGGTGTCCCTGTCCATGGCAGAGGATTGGAACTAGAGGATCTTTAAGGTCCCTTCCACCTCAAACATTCTCTGATCCTATATGCATTGCCATCTCCTCATGAGATTCAGGAGTTCAGATCCCAATTTATAAGTTTATTTATACTTGTGTGGCCAGAATTCTCATGAACAAAGTGTACAAAAGCTGGGTGAGTTTGGAGAGATGTCCATGGCTTTGTTTATGCTTCTGAAAATCTGATTTGGTGAGAATTGTTTCTAGCAGAGAAAAGATGGGGGAAAGCTGCTTCTTTATATTATATTCTCCAGTATATTGGAACTGAAGGTTTCCACGCTTCTTTCTCTTCCTTTCTTCCTCTTCTTCCTCTTCCTCTTCTTCCTCTCTTCTTTCTTTCTTTCTTTTCTTTCTTTTTCTTTCTTCCCTTCTTCCTGTCCTTCTTTCCTTCTTTATTTCTTTTGTTCTTTCTTTCCTTCTTTTTCTCTCCTGTCTTCCTTCTTTCTTTCCTTCCTTCTTTCCTTCCTTCCTTCCTTCCTTCCTTCCTTCCTTCCTTCCTTCCTTCCTTCATTCACTCCTTCCTTCCTTCCCCTTTCTTTCCTTTTCTTTTTGACTCCAGAGATTTGAAAAGAGAATAATAAAGCAAACATCAGTGATGGCAACTTTCATGGGGAAATACGTGGAAACATCACATCAGTCAGTTCTACTCTTTAGGGCTGGAAAATGGGTCGGGTCCCTGTCTGTGCTCTCTGCTCACACAGCTGCTGATCCAAAGCCACCACGCTCGGATGGGGAACAACCCGGCTCACCTCACACTCACCGTGTTGCAGAAAAGGTGTCCCCACAGCAGATCTGTCTCCCGGAGCAGATGGATGCTCGATGGATCTTTCACTGATCCCACAAGCTTTGCACATCCTGCCCCTTGGCCCCGTTTTCACTCTGTACTTTGTGTATCATCCCCTGCTTTGCACTGACTGCAGAGTAGGAAATACTTTGCCTTGAACTGCGCCCTCAAGTTCTCTCTTTCTTTTTGAAAACAGCCTTTTAAACCAACTTCTCCAAACTAATATCCTGGCTTTTCTCAGAGTAGAGGATCCCTCTATCTGTTTTCTGATTAACTGTTGTATTATTTCCCTGTTTTCCCATGGAAATGAGGCCTAGGTGACCTCCCCCTGTGTATTTCTGTATGTGCACCGCCAGTAACTTCTGACCTCATTAAACAAAGTGAAAGAAAAGCCTGAAGCCTCATAGATAATTACATTTCATGAAGGCAGAAGACACATCTTACATGCACTGCCACTGCAGGAGAAGAAACAAGCATAAATCTTGGCATAGATGGGAAAATCCACATGGGAGAGAGCCTTTTACAGGTGCCCCAAGCACAAGAAAATCTTCAGTCATAGTTTAAACCTTGCTTAAAGCCACAGCCAATTTACTACAAACACACATCCACAGGCAAAGCAATTTAATTTATTCCCAAAATCCTTAAGTAAACTTTGGGTTCATTCTGTGAAATATTTTAATTAGGTTTGTATGTGAGCTAAATGGCAGTAACAAAGCTTGGGCCAACAGATAATGTACTAAGTTTTTTAGTTGATTTAATTCTGAATCTAGAAAGTATTTATAATTTCTTGGTAGTTATTTGCTTGTTTGTGTGACTTCAAATTCACACAGTGATTCTTTCTCTGAATAACCTCAAAGCTCTGGCCATTCACTTACCTTTAAAGTTAACAAGATTCATTTACTCAGATCTTTGCCAGAGGTCTGTAGATCTCTATCACTCACCCTCCCAGCCTCCATAAAGACATCTGTTAAATCTCTCGTTGGCCGTGCTCTCCTTTTACCTCTCTTTCAGCCAGGACCCTCTTTCCATTTGTCAGTAGGATGGCAGCAAAGGAAACTGCACTAAACTCTCACTGAAGTCCCCATATGAGATTATCTCTTGCTTAGGAACTTGGAAATTACTGGAAAGTGAGTTTTCTCAGGAAAACCGCTTTTCTGGTCATTTAATTTTTCTTGTTACTGACCCATCAAAGGCAGAACAATGGGCTGGACAGACCCATGGTGCTTCAATGGCCTTTGTTTCACAAAGAACTCCAGGAGAACACACCACAGAAAGCCTTACTATCCTCAGATGGTGCAGAAATTAATACAAAGTCTCAGTCCCAGACCTTACCCAAAGTTTTTTCCCACTGCTCAGTGCAGATAAGAATTCTCTAAGGTGAGCAGTGGAAAAGCAAAGCTTGCTGTGCTATTTTACAGGAAAGAGACAGTAATTGCTGAATAACATTTTTTCCCATTTTCCTACTCATTCAGTAGTTTCCATCATCATTTTTTTGCTTTGTTTTGGGCTTGCACTGCTGTTGCCCATAAACGATTGTCCAGTTTCTTTGACACAATGCAAATCGCTGAGTTTGTTGTTTTATTTTTTCCATTCAGCTTCTTGGATTTGCTTTTTTTCTTGCTCAGTTTAGGGATCAGCTATTCTTTCTCCTGTTGGGATTTGCTTTTCTCATCTATGAATTACTGGCTTTATTTATGTGGTAGTGTCAAAAGGTTCACAAACACAGAGCTTGTTAAGATTTGTGTGTGTGTAGGTGTCCCTTTTCTTCAGGTTAGGACAATAAAGAAGATTATTAATGGGGCTCCCCCAGAGCAGGACTCTAATCTGGCACAGCCTCCTTCAAAGGGAACAGCAGACTGCAGAGAACAAGATAAACTACGCACACCCTAGCTCACAGTGACCTTTCTTTCTTCTGCAAAAACTACCAGTTTAAGAAAAATCTCCACAGTCATAAATCACCATCACTCACCACTGTTTGGAAAGAGCTGGATGATTTTGGTACATTTATCATGGTTTAAGGAATTTTGACGTGTTGTTCTCCTCTGAATGTTAAAGTTCTTTTCTTTGTGGTTGTTTCCTTCCAGCACAGGCACACATTGCAGGAGGCTGCACGGCGAAGTGACAATGCCAATTGTCAGGGGGGAGAGGAGGCACATTGCCCATGCTCCTTGAGGATGAGAACACTGAAGGAATTTGACCTTGACTGAAGGAGCTTCCGTGGAAGATTAGAAAAATAACAGCTCACTAAACAGATGCCAGGTCATAATTACCACTAATGGCCACCTCATGCGTCATTCCAGGCACCTCACAACAAAAAATGTTATCTCTTGACAAAACTGTTGGCAACCACACGTGGGAAAAAATTAAGGTTTTCCCATTATTTTCTAGCTTTTTTTTACAGCCTGAGAGTTACTTAACTTGACTGTAAGTAAATAACCCACTGAAGACAGGCAAGTAGTCCAAAAGTGAGAAAAATGTTTATATACTATGAAACTATCTGTGGATAGTATGATTTATAACTAGAAGGGGGAAAAAAAATGAGATTTCTGCAGTACCGACCAATTTTATGGTTTTTTCTGCCTCAGTGTGGGACTTGGAACATACGCAATATTTGTTTAAAAACGGAAATCATGAAAAAGTGCAATTCATAATTTCTCATTTGATTATTCTTTTATTTTATTAAAAAATATCTCCACTCTCTGGCATAAATATTTTCCTTACCTTGGTTTTGTTCAATAAATTGCAACCAAATACTTCTAGCCTCTTTTGATTTGGCCTGAACCTATTTGCAACCTTCTCCAATTAAACTGGAATGGTAAATCTTGAGTCCCTGTCACTACAAGTATTTATGGAATATTAGGTTTCACAAATTGCTCCAGTAGCCATTTAAAGATTTCTCTGGGAGCAGAGAGAAAAATATTGGCCTATTCTTCTACAGAGTCATCCTCCAAGGAGTACTTATGTGGATGGCACAGCTCTGGCAGTCAGGCTGATTTTAAACTAATTCAGCTGGGGCAAAGAGAGCAGTATCACAGAGTGGGATGTGGAGTGTTCTCCTGCTCTCTCAATTTCAAATCCACACCAAGGCTAACTTTGGCTGCACCAGCACAGCACCCAGAGCTGTCCAAAGTGTGGAAATTTCAGGAGACCTCAGTGTGGCGCTTCCATAACTCAAGGAGATCTGGTCATCATAGTCAAAGGTGTTTAAGGCAAGCCTTTGACCTTTAACTCTAGTGGAAGTTGTCCTTGCCCATGGTAGCAGGGTGGAACTGGATGATCTTTAAGGTCCCTTCCAACCCAAACCATTCTATGATTCTATGATTTTTCATGTGAAACAGCTTCATTTATTTCAAAAGCATCTGAGAATTAAGGAAGGTGTCTGTTTCAGCAAGGTTTCTTAATATGGAGGCAAGTGTTTGAGATTAATTATGAACACCTTTTCAATTACTGCTTGCTGTCTGCACTCTGCTGTCACTGTAGCACAGAAAAATCATTTATTTGGAAAAAATCCACTGTTTTAATAGGCAATATCTGTTTTCAAGGATTAACTATATTTTGTCAGTTCACAGAGTTTTCCTGTGTTGAAACAGTTTATTACATCCTCCTAGAGCTGCCGCATTTGAAAAACAAACTGATTCTAAAAAAAAAAAAAAAAACAATCAGGGAACATCAGTTTTTCACCCTAGCTTGGAATTACTCTCTTCTTCTCACATCACAATTACTTTTGATGCAAATTTCTGGATGGAGATTGATAAATAGATGATACCTGGCTGAAATATTGACAGTGGAGCCTGGCTAAGCACAGGGTCTTCAGGGGAAAGCCTTAGGATGAAATATTGCTGCACTATTGCCAATAGTGATTAAGTGAGTTTTTTAAGGTCTAAAATACATCTGTGAGAGAGATCAGAGGTGGAGAAAGTTTATCTCTCTCATTCAGTGCAGCTCCATGTGGTTGGCAAGGACTGAGATGGCTCAGGAGGATCAGGACTAGAGGTGGATGCTCAGGTCCATGCCCAAGTTAAATCATTTCCCTGAGCCCTCTTTTTTCTGTTCCCTTTCCCTTCTGCCCTATAAAAACTTCCAGTGGAGTGAGATAACAAAATAAAGGCCTTTTTTTTGCATTATGGAAAGTACTTTTTCTCTAAAGATAACTTAGGACAGACAGATAAAGCCCAGAATTACATCAGCAGTGCAGCCGAAGCCTCGGAGTCACCATTTATATTGATCAGGAAAAACCAAGGGGTGAAGCTGAACCACTCACAGTAGCTGTGTCCAAGAAAGAGGATGAACAAGGTATTCCCATGAGGGATGAAGGCTCATGGCATCAGAATTCACAAAAATATTTTCTTGTGCATGAGGCTCAAAGCCACCTTCAGTCAGTGCCAGCTCTGCAGACTGAAACATTTCTGAGAGCAGACAGACAAATTTATAGGAGTATTAATATATTGACTCATTAAGGTTTGGACTAAAGAGATGCATAAGTCTGGAAATTAGCAACAGTTTGAAAGAAAAAATGATATTAAAACATCATCAGCCAAAAGCAATATCACCACTGTAACAACAAACAGTAGTTGAAATAGATAATGGAACTGAGAAATCATTAAGCAGTGTGAAAACAGATCCTCTGGATAGAAATGAACTCTTAACATTACAGACAATTATCACCACTCTTCTCTCATGCCCTGATGCCCTGACTTGCCCTTCTTGCTGTTGTCAGGCTCAAGGAAAGTCCAAGACCAAAATCTAAATTTTGATTGAGTTGCCCGAGTGAACAGAAAATATTCATATCAAGGAAATAAGACAAAATCAATAGCAGGCTGAGAAGCAAAGACAATAAAAGCTATCAAAATCCAAGCACTAATTTGATTTAGAAAAGAAAAATAATTTTGAATTTGCATAATCTTGAACTGGAATGATTATAGCTTAGAGAAATTGATTAAATTTGCCTGCAAATTTTCCTGTTCCTATTGTTACAATTGTGGTAAAAGGCCAAGCAAACTATTTCTTGTGTAATTTATTAAAAGGGTTTAACTTCATGTGTGCAAACTGCATTTAACAGCTTTTGATTTTTTCAAATTTCTTTGCGACTCAAAATGATTTGATCCAAACACGGACTAATAGTTTCTGGCAGACTTCTCAGAAACCCGTAACGGCCTTGAAGTTTGTAAATTTACTTATTTCGTTGTGTGTTTGGTCAACACACATTGTGTGGCAGTGCTTATGATGACCATGAAGCTTTCAAGTTTGGTTTGCAAATATCTCCTGTCTCAATGGACACACATAAAATGTGAGATGGGCCAGGGTAGGCACAGCAGGTATTGATATCTCCGTGTAATCTAATTCCTGCGATTGATTTATTATGTCAAAAAGTAAATATGGAAACTTCTCTCTGCTTGATGTGCTGTCCAGAATGCAGAAGAACAAAAAACTGCCCTACTGCCCACTCCAAATGCAAGAAGAGTGAAAATGTAGTCACAAACATGGTAATGTCATATTATTATAATTGTTGTATTATTATAATTTTTATATTAATTATAATATTGTTATTATAATAAACTGCTGGATGTTTTCTGTGGGTCTAGGTGAAAAAGAGAATCTTAAGGAGGATGTGAAGAACAGTTCAGGGGTTTTTTGGTTGCTTGCCAATAGCACCTTCATATGAGCAAGAAACAGCCCAGAAACTGTTGAAAATTAGGCAAGGAAGACAGGAAAACCATCATCAGGGGACAGCAGATTATGGACTGAACATGTCAAAGCACAAAGGAGGCGACAGGCACTGAGAGCGAGCAAAAGCAGTTTCTTTCTGGCTTTCTGATTAATGTTCTCCAAAATGTTTATTCTTTCCCCTCACTACTCCAATGCAAGGCAGTGCAAGCACCCCAACAGAGCCTGCAGGAGGTGAGGTGTGCAAGGAAGGCTCAAGAAGTCTGAACTCTCACTTTATACTTCTCCAGCTGGAAAATACCAGATGTCATCTCCACCCAGGCCTGAATGTAAGGGTACCAATGGTCTGCAAAGGGTAACAGAGCAGGGGGGATGTGATGGAGTCACAGCCTTAGAAATTCATTATGACTGATATTTTTATTATTTTCCCTTGTCAAAACCCCATCACTAATCATGGTCCCTATTCCTGCAGAGAATAGAACTAGCTGCAGAAACCCAGACCAAGGCAATGTGCAAGCCCATCCCCAAGCTGGTTAACACACAAGCCACAAAAGGTGGGTGCAGCAGGATCATAGAATCATGGAACGGCTTGGGTTGGAAAGGACCTTCAAGATCATCTCATTCCAACCTCCTGCCATGGGCAGGGACACCTCCCACTAAACCAGGCTGCTCAAAGCCCCATCCAACCTGACCTTGAAAACTTCCAGGGATGGGACACCCACAGCTTCCNGTGCCCACTCCAAATGCAAGAGTGAAAATGCAGTCACAAACATGGTAATGTTATATTATTATAATTGTTGTATTATTATAATTTTTATATTAATNTGGAGGTGAGGAAGGAATATTCCTGACTTGTCCAAATTCACTCATCTGTAGCCTAACTGCCATCATCCAATTGTGAATCAAAAGGATTAGAAATGAAGAGCAAGGTAGCTCTTTCCAAGGGTGAAACATTTGGGAAAAGCTATAAAGCTGCCTTCAAGGAACCTAAAAACAAGTCAGCAGAAGCAGCATTGAACACATGGATGGAAGGAAAGAAGCAGCTTCCCGATAGCACTGAGGCCCAGTGGGTTTGGGAAGGTCCTTACAGGTTTTGGAAACAAACCCAAGGCTCATTCACAGGTGCTAGAAAGCACTGGATGTCATAGAGATAATGATTTAATTGCTCCAGTGTCTCACTGGTCCCATGGGGATAATGTTATGTTATTTTCTTTAGAGATTTGTTGTGAGTAGGAAACCCAGACTTTACCAATCAGAAGACAGATATTAGGAAAAAATAGCTTTTCTTAAAGAATGGTCAAGCATTGGGTCAGGCTCCTCATGGGAGTGGTGGAGTCACCATTCCTGGAAGTGTTTGAAAAATGAGGAGATGTGGGACTTCATGACATGGACTAGTGGGCATGGTAGTGTTCAGTCAAAGGCTGGACTCGGTGATCTTGGAAGCCAACCTTAATGATTTTATTACTCTATGAAATATATTTTGCACCATTTTACTTGGAAATCTTGTCTCCTACACATATTAAATCAGGTAGTCTCTTTGGGGGTGGACACTGGAAGGTGGTGACATTACAGAAAAATCTTCTGGAGAAACACAGCACTACTTGGAAGGACAAATGCAAACAGTGGAGGAGGGAAAGGGGAAAAGACTTTGGAGCTGATAGTGCGAGTGAAAAGGGCTGGAAGGTGCAGCTATAAATGGCTTTCTAACTACAGAACAGTTTAGTTTTACAAGCACAGAGTCCTTTTCTGTTATTACCCAGCACGGAGTATGTGATGGAGTAAACCTTCACTTAAGATTTGGCAGCCTGGCCTCTCTCACAAGAAATATGACAGTCACTGGTTTCTTTGCTTTGTTTCAATAACTGGATTTTCTGAGCTCTAAGTGTTCCCTTCTGAGGTGTCAGGAACAGACACAGGGGTAGAGGAAGCAGGATAACAATTTTAAAGGAGCCATCATTACTGTGCCCATGGAAATCTGGTTCTGCATCTCACAAGAAAAGCTCAAAGGCATTTCACAACTTCCGCAATTCCATGCCTAACAGGAGCTAATCTCAGGAGCACCACCAAACTTTGCTTTTGGAGGGTTATTTTTATTTTAACTTGTCTCCTGAGGCAAACTCGGGCCTCATTTGCGCTGAGTTTTAAGGACAAAGCAGAGGACTTTAAAAGCATCTTTAAACCCATAACTGCAATACCTGCTACTACCTAAATCTCAAGTATTTAATGGTTCCTAAAAAAATATATTGCCTTGTTAATGCCTGCAGCAAAGCATACAGTTTATGGGGAGAGAGCAGTAATGCCCCTTTAGCCATCTGGCCAGCAAGAATACAATGGGGTGTTTGATAACAGCCATTTTCATGTCTGCAGGAGATGGCTGCAATAAAAAGAACAAACAAGCACATTTACAGGGGGCTGCAGTTGGATACTGAGCCAGATGAGGAACAATAAGAAATTTAATGAAAATCTCTGCAGCCCAATCACAGACAACACCATTGCTCCCAAAGTCAAACAGAGCTTGACGCCTTCAGTTTGCAAAATGGATGTTCCCACCCTTAGTGAAAGTGCCTGAAGAACCTTGAGGGTCTCTGCCATCACCATTTTCACTTATTAAGGCAATTCTTGGAAGATTTTTAACTTGGGGAAAAAACTACCAGAAGCCATGGAAATAGCACCAAAGCAGCATGTAGGATGGGACTGAGCACCCTGCACTTACTCCACTGTCCTACGTGTTTGATGGAAAGACTTAAGTGAATTTTGAACTGAAGACATAATCACCGAGTCAAAATAAAGCTATTGCAGGGCACAGGTGAGTTGAAGTAACCAGCAGATCTAGAAAGGATCTGAGCCTTCAGCATGATGAGATTAGATATTACAAAAAATATCTTTACTGTGAGGGTGGTGAGGTGCTGGCACAGGCTGCCCAGAGAGGTTGTGGACTTCCCATCCCTGGAAGTGTTCAAGGTCAGTTTGGACAGGGCTTGGAGCCACCTGATCTAGTGGAAGGTGTCCCTGCCCATGGCAGGAGGTTGGAATTGGATGATCTTTAAGATCCCATCCAACTCAAATTATTCTGTGATTCTATGAATACAGAGAAGGTCTTCAGCACAGTGATGGATCTAGAGGTGAAATTTCAGCAGCATCAGCTCTAACCTTTCTATCTCTTTGTGTATTATGAATGTCACAATTCCTACCCAAGTCACGTTTCACGAAACCACTTTATTTCAAGACATACTGAACTGCTGTCTCCTTCCCTGAGCATGAAAAGCACATAATATTATTTCATTCCTCTGCCTGTTTGTGCACCGGTCACACAAAAAGTTGTGAAACTCCAACCAGGCTTTTCAGGCTTTTAAACACGCAAATATAAACTGCTATTAAGGGTGCATCACATTTCCTTGCTTAGTGCCTGGCTCGTAAAATGTAATAGCTCTACAGTCTTCCCAGCACTGAAAGTAAAGTTTTTCCCTTAAGCCCTTAAGGGAAGGAGAAATTTATGTCACCTAATTTCAGCTATCTAAAAATTAGGCATGTAATCTAAGATAGTCATCTATGTCTTAGCTGATGCGAGGAATGGAGCATCTTCAGAGCACAATTCATGCAATCGTAAACCAGGATGAGAATCTGCTGTGGGGGAAAAGGCCTAAATGGAGATGTTTTCATGTGCACTGGGTTAGAAACCTCTGATTTCTCACTAGAGAGATCTGTGACAGGTTTATTTCCCCAACCATGGGAATTTACTGGTGTTCTTGGCACTACAGGGCATCCCAAACAGCCTTCAGAAAGGTGTGATCTCTGATTGTGTCATATTTGCCAGCCCTTGTGTCACCATAGGTCACCTGAATGGCATCAGATGTCCATGTTCAGGGAACTGAATAATTCACCAATTTCCTGGTCAGTAGAACAGCTTTCCTATTTCATTAATTGCATTAACAATATTGTTAATTCTCCATTGTTTATAATGAGAATTCAGACACTTTTGTTTGTCATCACTTACACGTGGAAACCTAAGCTGCAGCTGCCTTAGCTGGGGAATGAATCCTCCCCTCATGTGCCTAATGCACATGGATGGGTCTGGCTGTGGAAGTACATTTCTCTTTTTGTGACCAAAATGAGATCCCAGACAAAGAACTTAGACTTAGAAACTTGCAGTTTCTTCAGACCTAAATTATATCAGGTATAAATTTGAGTATAGGTGTTCATGGTTTTGATGTTCATGTTTGGAAGCAGAGGATCTTTACTGTCCCTTCCAACCCAAACTGTTCTGTGATTCCATGATTTTGGCTTCTTCAAATAACAAAATACTGATGAGGACAGTGATCTAATAAATGACTCTGCTGTTCCAAAAGCAGTATTTTCTTCCTTATTGCTGTTTAGTTCTCTGTTAACAACTTCCAGCTGATAACCTCATAGCATTTCATTCATGGGGTTTGATGAAAATCTCAAAAAATTTTTCCACACAGAGGCAGAAGCTTCATCATGAGCAGAATCTACCACAGGATAGGTGAGCAGGAGTCCAGTATTTACATCTTCAGATGCCAACATTGTAAATCGTAGAAGCAACATAAAGAGTGGAATTGGATATGCAACTGAGTGTAACACAGTGGCACCAGCATAAATCAGAACATAAACACTGTGAAACAAAATGTTGGTGCTTTGCTGCTTGAAATAAGTTGTGGCTTTCACTCAGCTTATGCTTTAAACAATCAGTGCAGCAGAAATGACAAGTGTAGAAAACAGAATAAAAAGGTGAATCGAAGCTCTAACTTATTTTCTTTTTTTGTCTAAATATAATTTTCCAGAAACAGAACCTGGCTGCCTGTAAAGCAACTGGATCCCCTGACCCCAGAACGAATTACATTTAGTTCAAGTTATGGTTATGTGGGAAGAATATTTGTGGCTAAAAATGCTTGTCTTGGAACTGATGTTGCGTTAACCAAAAGAAATTACTAATTTTAAGGTCAACACAATTTTTCACTCTTTAAGGTCAACACAATCTTTCACTATTGAATAGAGTAATCTACTACTGAGTTTCAATTTTGGCATACCGAGCTCAGTAGTTTGTTTTATCTCTTGCTTACGAACAGAAACATAATATCTGGCCACTGACTTCTTGTGCAGCATCATTCAAATATCTGCTGACCATTTGAAATCTAAACCCATAATTGAAGTTTGGGTTTTTTCAGTCTCAGGCCACTTGTTAACAGCATTTTTCAGCTGCAGTAAATAGTAAATTTTATCACTTCTTCCAAATAAAAGTGCCTCTACAAATATTTATTTGCATCCTCCACAATAAGGTGCAGCTTAGAAACAACCAGCTACCAACACTTAGGTTAGTTTTGGGCTCCTGGGGGATAAGTTTCCTGTATTGGGAAACTATATTTTTGCCTCTGCTGCACAGAATTGTTCATTTTGGACATATTCTGAGACATAAAATCTAGTATCTCCTTCAGGACACGATTTGGGAAAGATATCAGCTCCTGAAAGTTTATGTTTTTAGACAGTCTTTCAGTCTATTCTAGTCCTGGTATCACACACATTATTATATCTCAGGTTATCTCCTGCATCACTGTAATAGGTCTATATTTCATAAAACACAAAGTTTGATTTCTGTAGTGATTGATACCACTATTTATTGTCCATTTGTGAGATGGCTCTTCTCCTTGAGTTTTAGTGCTGTAATCAGAATGAAGGAATGTCTCTGGATGAAAATATTATCTGCCAATAAATGCACTTTTAGGATGGCCCAAAAGGATAAGTTTAGCAGTACGGTAATTTACTGAAGTGGCAATAAATGGAAAATGAAAAAAAAATAAAACATTTCATTTTTTGTCTTTAAACACAACTTGGTCAACTTTCCCAGAACTTAAGACAGCATAAAATGGGGTAAGGACAAAAAACACCACTAGACTCAGATGTTCACATTAACAGCACATTTTGTTGCTCATATTGAAAAAAAAAATAATTGTCCAAACCATTTTTCCCTGCTCTCCCCTTCATGTTCTTCCAGTGGCCACCACAAGAAATCTCAGCTCTAGGAGGACCTCAGCTCACTACTGGTGCACTGGATGGACCTGGTCTCTGGTTAACATCAACTACTTTTTTATAGAGTATTTGTATTATCTCTAGGATTTATACTATGTTCTTAGATTCTCCATGTCCTTCACCAAGACAAAACTCTTTCAACCACTTGAGTGGCTTGATTGAACACCAGGTTTATCAGCCAGAAAATTCTTTCAAGGCAGTTTGGTAGATTAGAGCAGAAGTGCCTGAATGCAGCAATTTGAAATCCAAATTAATGGGTTTTAATTAATGGCAGCTTAAATCTGAGAAAATTTGATCATTTGTACATCATTTGCTCTTCCTTGGGTTATTATCTTACATCATGTCTGCATTAAGTGCTTAACTGATTCATTATTTCATCAGCACACTCAGTTCCAGCCATTACCAACAAACGTGGTCAGTTCCTGGAACAGATCTTCAAGTAGAACAGTTGGACGTTTCTTAGTCTGTAAATCCCTTCAAACATGGGTGTCCCATGAGTGTTTCAAAAGGATGATAACATCTAGATCATTAGTCTAATAATTAACATGTTACAAGTGACATTCTGCAGCTCCCCAGTATTCTAGAAGTACAGCTGATATAAAAATTTGTATTTCCCAGGCATTCATGTCACTTCTTTGACCAGTATCAAATAGAATGAGTGCAACTGGATGGTTTTGAGCCTGCATAAATTCATTGCAGGTAACAGGCATACTTTTTTATCTTAAATGAAAGGAATTTTGTGTGCAGGTCACAGCATCTGAATTTGCCTCCCAGCAACGCTGTGAAGTTCTGTTTATGCTGCACAACAGGAACTGCTCCTCAACACACAGAATAAATTCATCCTTGAAGAACGCAGCATTGTACCTTGAAAATTACATGAAATGACAAATGGAACACTCAGTCCTGTACCAGAGAAAGCCAGGGAGAAACCCCACAGGAGGGAAGAAGGCACCTAACTTCAGATGTCTATAGGAAGGTGCCTGTGTGGTTGTGATCCAGCTGCCTAAATGCAGAAAGCTGGAGTCAGCATGTCCCACCTGCAGCAGTGTCCAGCTCTGGGGCTCCCAGCACAAGAAGGACATGGCCCTGTGGGAACAAGTCCAGAGGAGGTCACGAAGATGCTCTGGGGGCTTGAGCACCTCTAATATGGACAGAGGCTGGGAGAGCTGGGGTTGTTCAGCCTGGAGAAGAGAAGGCTCCAGGGGGACCTTAGAGCCCCTTCCAGTGCCTACAGGGGAGCTGGAGAGAGACTTTTTCTAAGGGTAAGTGGTGATAGGACAAGGGGCAATGATCTTAAGCTGACAGAGGGTAGATTTAGATCAGATACTAGAAAAAAATTTTTACTGTAAGTATGGTGAGGCCCTGGCACAGGCTGCCCAGAGAAGCTGTGGACTCCCCATCCCTGGAAGTGTTCAAGGCCAGCTTGGACAGGGCTTGGAGCAACCTGGGATAGCGGAAGATGTCCCTGCCCACGGCAGGAGGTTGGAATGAGATCTTGAAGATCCCTTTTAATCCAAATCATTCTGTGAGTTTGTGATTCTATTTGAGTTGTAATAAAGTAGTCAAAACACTGATATTGTGCTGGCAGATATCTCACAGGCCACGCAAGAGACAGAGGCCTCCTGAAGCATCCAGTGGCCAAAAAAGAGATAATAAAGGTAACTCAACTGGCACTAGATCCCCACAGGTGTAACTGAGTCCTACATTTGCCATCTGAACTCTCTTTATAGGTAGTGGAGATCTGGAGCTGCCCTGGTTGCACATGGACAAGGGACACAACATCGATTTGGGGCTGGTAGTTAAAATACTGAACAAAGGGAAAGTCAGACTTTTCTGGAGAGTACCTTGCAACAGCCCAAACAACACTAAACACTTATATTTCAACAATTGAATCCTGCTCCTGGCTTTGATTTTACATTGCACAGAAGAGACAAAGAGTTTTCCAATCCCTCAAAATAAATCTCTCCTAGAAACAACAAATATTTCTTAAGCAAATGCTGGAAAACACCAGGCTCAGAAGTCACCAGTGGATCCAGATAAAGAAAATATTTGAAATGCGGCAGAAAAAAAGAGCATTTGCCAAACTGGCAATTGTACACACAAACAAGCAGCACTTTGATCCATTCCCACGTATGTCATCTGCACCAAGACACAGGAACAGTCAGGGGCTCCTTTCCAAAAGAATTCCATAGTAAGTCGCAGATGGCTCTGTCCTCAAAGAACCTGCTGAGCACCTGAGGCAGCAAGTTCTACATCTGAAGCATTTGGTAATGAGGTTTCTACAGAGATACAATTTTAGATGCTCAAGCTGAAAACAACATAGACATTTTCAAAAAAAAAAAAAAAAAAAAAAAAAAAAAAAAAAAAAAAAACCTGGTCTGGAGCACTGCCAAGAGCTGCTCTAAAACCAACTCTAACTGTTTCATTTACTCCCATGATAAATAGGATGGTTTAATGGAAACACTGTACACAAAACTGTACTGCTCAGGTAATTACCTTGATTGAAACAAGTGTTTTTACACTGAAAGCAAAATTCCCCTGGAGTTAAACCAAGCCTCAACAAGAACGAGACCTCTGTGGAGATGCAGTCATACAAACAAGTTGGTGTGCTAATTATTTTCCAGAGGTTCTCTTAATGAGTCACTTGCTAGAGTCCACTGGTCACAAAGATGATTATCTTAACGATGATTCATAGAAATTGGGTACGCATTGCAAACACCAAGTGCTGCACCAGTTGCTATGGCAGGAAAATGTGTGTGGTTTGTTTCATAAATAGCAGAGTAAATAATTGCGTGACAGCTTGTTCCTCCTCCAGAGGGTCTCCCAGTGTTGGAAATGGTCTGCAGGGAGCTCACCACATTCAACATTTCCACCCTCGCTTTTTCCTGAGCTTGTGGGTAAAACTCTTAAACAATTATTTTCACATGCAAAGCTCATTTTTTAGCTTTTTTCCCCCAGCACTGGAGATGTGGAGCTTGATTCTGGTCTCGGTTACCTTGGTGCAAATCAGGAGTAAATTTGTTTTTTTCAGGGTAGCAGTATTACCAGACTCTCCAGCTACAGAAAACAGCAGACAAAAAGCAGACCCTCTCTCTTCACACAGGGCAATGAGGAACAAGTGGGTATTTAAGACAGGTAAAAAATACTCAGTTTTAACAGGGTTGGGTTTAGTCCTGCCCCCTCTTGAAAAGCAGATACATATTCTAGAAAAATCTGTGTGATTTTGGCCTGGGTGTTTTCTAAATCTTAATTTTGGATAAATTTTTATACTGAAAGTGCTGAAATAAGACCATCATCCCTACAGCACCAAGAAGGAAACAGCACACAATGAAAAATAATTTTTAAAATTACATGAGAAGTTGAATTCCTGGTAGTCACCCCTCCTGAGCACTCAAAATTAGCAGTGAGCAAAGGAGGAATAAAAAAATCACATATAGAGCTGAAAAGCTATTTTAAAGGGGAGGATGTTAAAGGCAAAAAAGCAACAACATGGGTTAATCTGATGGAGGTGGGTTTTCTCATCACCAGGGATTGATAAACCTGCCAAGGAAGGTAGCTTTGCTTAACAGTTCACTTCACTGAGGCTCTTAAGCATCTGCTTTGTCTGAAGGGTCTTTATTCTAAATAAATGATACTTCTCCATACGGCAGCTATTTGCTCACAGATTGCAATGCTCATCGCCTCAAAAGAAGCAGAACAGTGAGGCTGAAAGCTAAATCAGACTTGATGCAGCTATAATTGGTATTAAGGAACTGCAGAGGGGAAAGCCTTTCTGGGGGGGAAGATACAGGTGATGCCAACCCCCTTCACGTGATGGGTTGGATCCCAAAACCAGAAATAAAGGATCCCTGAGTGGGACAAGGGAGAGTAAAAATCCCTCCCTGGGAAAGAAATGTTATGGCAAGCGTCTTAAACCCTTGAGGTGGGTGCCCTGAGCTGTACAAGGTTTTAAGAGGTTGTTAAATCTCTCTATAGCTCCTGTTCACAGACCATTAATCATCCTGCAATTAGTGGAGTGCAGCTGAGTTTGTCTCCTGCCTGCCCAGTGCCCAGCTCCTCGGGAGGGACAGTTCTGCTGTGGGAAGCTCAGAGCCTGGACAGCTGTGCTGGTTTGGGCTGGGGTAGGGTTAATTTTTTTCACAGTAAATAGCACAGAGCTGTGTTATGGATTTTTAGTGAAGACAGTGCTGATAAGACAGAGGTGGTTTTGTTACTGAGCAGAGCTTACAGAGTCAAGGCCTTTTCTGCTCCTCACCCCACCAGTGAGTGGACTGGAGGTGCACAAGGAGTTGGGAGGGGACAGAGCCAGGACAGCTGACCCTGACTGACCCGAGGGATATTCCAGACCACACTGCACCATGTTTGACTATAAATCTGGGAGAGAAGCAGGAAGGGAGGCACGTTTGGAATGATGGCATTTATCTTCCAAAGTCACCATTACGTGTGATGGAGCCTGGCTTTGCTGGGGATGGCTGAACACCTGCCTGCCCAAGGGAAGCAGTGAATTAATTCCCTGTTTTCCTTTGCTTGCATTTGCTTTTGCTTTACCTACTAGACTGTCTTTGTGTCAACCCCCGAGTTTTCTCACTTTTACTCATCCACCCCTCCAGCAGGGAATGAGCGAGCGGCTGTGTGGGGCTACGTTGCTGCTTGGGGTTAATCCACAGCAGCCCTTTTTGGCACCCAGCACGGGACTTGGAGGGTTCCAGATAGCAACAGACTTGATTGGCATATGCTGGATCGAGCTGTTATTGCTGTTTAGCTGTTAACTGGCAGCTCCTGTGCTTGTCATGGGACTCGTTTGCCTGAGTGTCTATTCGAGCCCAGTGCTTGTTAGTGGCTGCTCTTTTCTTCCACTGCTCGCTGTGGTGCTGCTCTGCTCCTCATCTGACTGTGCTGGGAATGCTCTGGTAGCAGCAGCAGGGATGTGGCTGCCCTGGCAGAGAGCCAGGGAGTCACTGCTGTCTCTGTGCTGCTTTACTGGGCATTCTGGAGCTCCAGTGTGAACTCGTGTCGAAGGGACAGGGACGTGTGGATGAGTCCACATGGGAGCAGCACACCCTGAAATGTCTGTGGGCATGAATCAGTCCAGCCAGAGCACGTAAATCTCGACATGGCTGTGGCTATGTCTGTCCTGCAAATGTCTATCTGAAGGGTTTGAGGTCCCAGGCTAAGACCATGCTCCATCACGGAGACCTTGAAGCATCAGTGGCTGTGCACAAGGTCAGGCCAGAGGCAGAGCAGAAAGAAATGAAAAACAGGAAAAAATATGTTTTGGTATCCCTGTGTTATGAGGTGATCATGTAAAAAAAAAAAATCAATTGGATTCTGCATTTTTTTCCCAAACAGTGATAATTAAAAGGTTGGACCTCACAGGTTTTGGAGATACTTTTGGAGCACACATGAAAATTCAGAAGTCCTCTGCCAGGGTTTGCACTGAGCTTGGCAGTGAGCTCTGCATGGGTAGGACATAAACAGTTTTCAGACCTGCCACTGGTTTTGCATCCTAACAGATGCTGAGGACAAGATGTGTGAAATTGACAGTTCCAGAATCTGGGGAAGAGACCACACTGCAACAATGATGATGAAAGTAAAGAACCATCTGCTGCTATGGCTTGAGCTGCAAAAATGTTTTCACAGCTCTGAAGGGGAGGAGGGGGAGGCAGAGCCCTGGGAGGAACCCAAAACACCACAGTGAGAACCTACACAGATGAGGAGAGGCAGAAAAGGCTGCAGAGGTGGCAGTGCTTCATTTGGCACCCACTGAGACATCACTGTAAGGGATTAAAAATGTCAGAAACTGATGCCTGCAAGCCCAGAAAGGAAACAACAGCAGCTTTTCAGCCTGATCAAAACATGGGCTCCCCATCAGCTGAGCCAACAAGAGCCAATACAGAGACACCATTCAGACGGCGCACAGCACACGGTTGAGACCCACAGCCTCCCTTTGGGCAGAAGGAGCCAAAGTGAAGCTCCAGCTGGCAACTGAAGAACACAGAGATGCTGAAGACCCTGCTCTTTGCACCTCTGAGCTCTCCAGCAGCCTGTCAGAGCCCAAAAGGCCCAAGGAGAAGCAGGGAGCAGCAGCCACAAGAGGGTGAAAACAGCTGCCACGAAGCAGCTGTAGAGTTCAGCATCTCCACGGGTTTTCAGGCTGCAGCAGCTGCTCATAAAAGTGAAGGCTGGTGCTTTCTCAGCACTGGGCCAGAGGGAGAACTTTTGTGAAGAAGAGGTATTTGGCCAAGGAAGAATTTAGCTTTGTAGCAAACACACAGGCAGCCACGCCAAGTTTGTATTTGATTAGGTCAGTTGCTGATCAGAGTGGTACAAGGTGTGTGATCTCTGGAAAGAATAACAGGATAATAACATTTTTATAAAAATATAAATTTTTAACCTGTCTGTGACATCTCATGGAAATACTCCAACCATTGCCCTGAGTTAGAAAATAATTATTCAAATTTTGTGGTCACTGAGCCTTGCTTAGGTATGTTCTGAGATAAATGACCACAGAGAGGACAGCTGAAAGAATCCCCAATTTCTTCATTCTTATGAACAATTCATAGAATTTTTAAGGTTAGAAAATACCTCCTAGATCATCATCAAGTCCAACTGCCAAACCATCATGTACCCCCTGTACCCCCTTGACCTGTGTCCTCAAGTGCCCCCCATCCACACGTTTTTTGAACACTTCCAGGGATGGTGAGTCCACTGCTTCCCTGAGCAGCCTGTTCCTGTGTTTGACAACCCTTTCTGGGAAGAAATTTTTCTTTATATTTAATCTAAATCTCCTCTGGTGCAACTTGACACCATTTCCTCTTGTCCTGTCCTTTTTTTAAGATATGGAGTAGAAATTATCCACATGCCCATTTGCAGAAATGAAACAGAAAAAAAAAAAAAAAAAGCTGTGATGGCTTGACAATTTAAAGTCCCCAAAGTTAAGCAGAAATTCTGCTTGGTTTTCAGGACTTAAAACTTTGAGTTGGGTGCTAAGAGTAGATGAAATTAGTTGTCTTCTCGAGGTGTCTTTATTTCCACCAAATCTACAGGGATACCAGACAGCTGACTTAGAAAAGGCTCTTAGGTTTTAGGCAGCTAAAATTGGATGGTATAATCACCTAACACACTCCTCAGCCATTTTATATATCTAGTCCTGCTGACAGCTGGGTCTGGTCTAAAACATCACAGAAAAATGATACCGCAGATCCTTGAAGAAAATAACGTCCCAGATAGTGATGGAAAAGAACACCATCTGTAACTCTGAATCTCAGTTTTGTTCTCATTAGGTCTTCATTATATCAGCCATCATTGTTGTGCAGAGACCTGAATCTATCCCCTCTATATTCACCTGCAAGCTATTTCCTTTAATTGCTGTGCACACAGAAAATCAAATGTATTCTAACAATGCTGATTCATTGGCTCAGCTGTTAAATGCAATTTGTGCATCTCTCTACACAGTTTGTTTATCTATTTCCCATTCCTGCACCATCTGAATGCTTCCCAATCTTTACTGAAGTTAACCTTGCAAATATTTCCCCAGCTCCATAGGGCAGATGTGGAAGAATAGCCAAAACCTATTCCCCACAGCATTCTCTTCAACTGTTTAACTTGCACTGAAAACACAAGTTTACAGACCAAGATCCTAGGGATATAAAAAACAGCATGGACTAGCATCTGTCATACCAAGAGATGAACTCTTGGCATGGAAATGTCTCATGGGGGAGCTCTGAAGTCAAATAAATAAATTGGGAATTTAGTCTGAATTGGACTTTGCCTAACTTAGCTGCTTATGTGACTGCCCTTTTGTAACTAGATCAAACTCTTTGTTTGCTTCATTAGAGGAGTGGAAAGAATATAATGAACCTCTAATTGCGCTGCTGGGAAAGAAAAAATATATAAAAACTCCAAATCAGATACTGTTGATAGTCACTGCTGAATAGGTGTTGATTTCCTGGCACGTAGGAGAGCATTTTGCCAGGATCAGGCAGTGAATTGTGCAAATTTTAGCAAGAGACTTTACGTTACACAGCGTGGCAATAATGTCTGGTCCTTATGTAGGATTATTTGTCAGATGAATTTGAGGAGCCCCTGAGAGTATTACATTATTTTCTTTTCTTCTTTCAGAGATGTCTTCCATGTTTGTCACCTTCCCTGTTCTCCTCAACACATCCTATTTTTGGGCTGCCTCAGCCATAAAGTACAGTAATGCAGCTTCGCATTTCCGTGTTAAATTACAGCAATTCGGTGACGTAGATTCCCAGAATTCAACGTCCAGACATCAGTTTTTCCCATCCTTCCCACAAAATCAGAGAATCCTAGAATATCCTGAGTTGAAAGGAACCCACAAAGATCATCAAAGTCCAGCTCCTATCACAGGTGTGGCTATAAAACACAAGACTTTAAATGAATGGTAAACACACTGGATTTCTGGGGGTTGGTTCTTCTTGTTTGCCACCTCATGTCTGAAATTTTTACGTATTTAGGGCTTGGGCTGCTTGTGAGCAACTCTCTAAACCAGAAATCTCGTGGTGCATTGTGTGCACAGAGGAACCAGCAGAGCATTGTTTATGCAGGTCCTGTTTCGAGTTGTGAGGGCTTGGCTCTTCCAACAGACTCCACTTGAAGAGGGACAGTCATGGAATCTCTCTGCTCCATCTGACAGCTCAATAACATCTCTATTCTTCCACCTATTTTAATAAAAATAACAGGAGATTAATATCTTTGAGACTTCTGTCATTCCATCAACTGTGGTGCAGACACAGAAGTCACCTGGGTGAGCAGACAGCTCAGAGCACACAGAGGAGACATGATCCCAAAGTTTTTTCTTTCTGGGCTTTGCTATCTAAAATTATTCTCTCACGACTGCAGAACTCAGTGATTCTGGGAGTTTTGAATCAAGTGACACCGGGTTTTGTGATCAGTTTTGATTCCATTTTCATTTCTTTCTTGTCTAATACTGACTTAGGGTAATTGAATTTTACACAAAAATCCATTGGTAATGATCCGAGGATTTCCAATTCCTGAGGTTCCCGAGGTTCCTAACTTTTTGAAGATATATGCCCTTAAAGATGTGCTAATAGTTCAAAACAGCACAGCCTCTTGTTTTGATGTGCAAAGCTTTCAGGTTGGCAAGGAGAGGAAGCTGCAAATACCTGTAAACATATTAAAAAATGGCTTAAATTGAGCTTATTCAAGGTTGGTGCAGTGTGGAACAAATTTCACAAAGTTCTTTCAATAAGACCAGTAAATGCATGGTACAAATGCACCAGATGGTGGAGCAACTGTAGAAAACAAAATTAATGAGCTTCCATCCCAGCTGGAGGGAAATAGACACACTTAGCAGAAAGCAGGATAATTCTCAAGAAGCACAAGATCTAGTTTAGCTTGAAAGAGTGTTCAGGGTTGGCTGTAGAAGGTGTTGAGTTCTCTGTTCCTCCACATTTTAGCACTGAAATATTCCTAGTCAAAACCAACTGGGATTTGAAGGTGACAGGGAGTTCTGCTGACTTTTTCATAACAAAACAAAGCAAAAGGAAATCTGATCTAGGCAAAGGGAAAATAAAATGTAGGAGGAAATAAAAGCTTTCTCAGACAATGGACCACTTGCCACAGTGGAACAGACTGTCACAAGGCACCACTAAAGAAAGAACTGGCCAGATGCAAACCCCATTGAAATTCATTTTTCATAGACAAGGAAAATAGCCAAAGTTTTGAGATGAAAACCAAAATTCTAAAAAAGAACTTTACCCTAAATAAAAGCCTTCAGGCTTCAAGTCTTAAACTGCGGCGGTCCCGCGATCTGCCACTGCGGGCGATGTCCCCGGCTAGCTCGAGAAGCGGGGCACGCCGTATGATAACGGCCCACCCTTGCCCGATGGATCAAGGGGCACGGGCGGGTTCGGAGCCAAACGGCTCCAGGCGAGAATCCAGGGAGGCTGCGAGGCTTGAGGGCAAAGGGGAGAAGGAGAGTCCAGACAATCCGGCAACGTTAAGGAATGAGCGGTTTATTTCCTAAACCCAGGGTCCGGAGGGACTGAACCGAAAATCACAGTGTGTAACAGCCTTTAAAGGGGGGTGGTAACAGGGGGCAGAGTCCAGGCACAACCAATAGGAACGAGGCAAGGGGAGGGGACGTGAGATACAACAACTAATGGGGTCACAACTAGATAACTGACTTAATAACAGATAAATGGGGCGTCGAGGAAGACAGAATTCTCTAGAACAAAGGGAGTGGATCCTGAGGGATTGACAGGGCCTGGGGGCAGGATTTGAGGGATTGACAGGGAAACCTCTAGAAATAGAGGAGGGGTTTGGGTGACGGATAGGGGTTCAGGGGCAGGACATGACTTTATTAGGGGAGTGGGTAGGTTGAGGGGAGGAGAGGGAAAAACCATTTTATTTTCAGGGGGGGGAGTGGGGATGAACCATACAATAATCAGTGGATTTAACATAAAAACAGATGAAACATGCACCCCAACATTAAACTAGACTCAGAGAACTCAGAGGAAACTCTGTGCCTGACCACAGAAATCTTGTATCTACCTCCGGCATGGATTTGTACACTTCCCTTGCAGTCAGGTTAGCTGGAGACAGACAATGTTCTTACTAGATCCTCAATCTGATCCAGGGTGACAATTGAAAAATCATCCTCATCAGAGAAATCTATGACCTCCTAACTGACTCAAAATCCCAAATCAGAGAAGGATTGTGGAACCAAGGCATAAACCACACCGTGACTGAAATACTGAGTTTTCATCTAGAGTCTCACGCTTTTTCTTTTCCCTGAAATATCTTAACATTAATTAAAGCCTTTTCACTTTTTATCATTCTGCCACAAATCATGATCTGTTCCGATTTGCCTTGACATGATGCTGTCAGCAAAAAGCAAAAAGAAAAGGATTTCCTTATAGGAAATGTCAGCGGAATTATACATCTCTCAGGGGAATAAGAAGAATACAGAGGAAAGTCTTGGCAGGCGAGAGGGAGCAGCCACCTCTGCTGTCCCTGATGTCCATGCTACCTGCAAGTGCCACTCTCTATCTCTGTTGGTGACAGATGAAGTCAAACACATTCTCCAATGATGTGCAGAGTCACTTGGGCTGAATCCTACCAGGAACAGCTCAGTTACTCTGGCTGGTGAATTGTCCTTTTCTGCACAACAAAAGGAATGTGGACACCATAGAAATGAATGAGCTGCACTCCAGCCCGCAAAACTCTCTAAAGAATTAACTCCTTGTTAAATCAAACAAATAATCACAGAACCATGGAACATTTTGGGTTGACATAGACCTTGCAGATCATTGAGTTCCAACTCCCTCCCATGGGCAGGGACACCTTCCACTATCCCAGGTTGCTCCAAGCCCCATCCAACCTGGCCTGGAACACTTCCAGGGATGGGGCAGCCACAGCTTCTCTGGGCACCCTGTGCCAGGGCCTCCCCACCCTCACAGGGAAGAATTTCTTCAAATTATCTCCAAGTCATTTATGAGACTGTTTACATTCTCTACCTACAATGTAAATGCATGCATATAATATCATTCTTGTGTCTCTTCAGACTTCTAAAAATTCAGATTAAAAATCCCTTCCTTCCACTACTTGTTAAGCAATGATATCCTTTCAACGATATCTCATTCGCATTTATCTTAATTTGTGGCTGAATAAGGACTTAGTGAAATCCAGCCTCTTTTGAACACTTTCACCCCCCTCTTTCATTTGTGACTATGTTTGCTCAAAAGAGCCCTCACTAAGTTTTTAGAGCTATTTGTGCCTCCAGATTTGGTCTCAGCAGTTTCTAAAATTTACCATTTATTTTCAATCTGCTTTCCCTGCTTGGTCAGCAAACCAGTGTTCTTACCTCCCTCCAGTGTTCTTTACCTGTCTAGATTTTATTCATGGTGCTTTTTTTTCAGTGAAGGTCCTGCCTCCATGATGGTCTTTATTTACTGGCAGCAGCAGCAGCGTTGCCTCTGCTAAAATTGTCCCTGTGCCAGGGCCAGATCCTCTCCTTTGTCAAGATGGATTTTTGAGATTTCTCACCAAGTCTACATACTTAAAATCTGAAAATACCCTTGCACCCAAACAGTGATGGAACTTAAATTTTGTTCAACATGAAAGCAGATCATCCTTCTTCCAGCAAAGATGAAGAAAAATAATTGTGGCTGCTTCTGCTTTTGTGATGAGCTGGTTTCCAGACAGAAGCCACAACCAGAAATTGTATTTTCAAGCAAGAATTTCTTTAAGGGGGGGGAGGTAAGGAATGCCCTCACTGAACTCTGGAAAATTCACTCATATGACTAAAAGTGTTTTCTCACTTGTTCATAGAATCAGAATGGTTTTGGTTGGAAGGGATTTTAAAAGCCATCTTGTTCCAGTCCTCCCTGCCATGGGCAAGGACGCCTTCCACTATCCCAGGTTGCACCAAGCCCTGTCCAACCTGGCCTTGGACACTCCCAGACTCGGGGCAGCCACAGCTTCTGTGGCATAGAACCCTGCTGGGTTACTACACAGCATCTCCAAGGGCAGTGACATCTATATTTAGGCACCAGAGTTACAACCAGGTAACTGAGAACACAAAATCATCCTTGCTAACAGCACATCCTCTTGCTGTGGTCAGTTGTCTGATCACAGAATACAGGCAGACATAACTTCAACATAATAGTTTTGGGCAGTGGAATGAGCACAGCTTGCTGTGGTCCTACAGCCTTTTAATGTCACCTCTACTATTTTCTGGGACACAGTTCTGGCAGTAGATGCTGAGCACAGAGGCAGAACAGAAAAAATCCCCCTGCCCTGTAAAGGCTTAAATTCTCACTAGAGGCATGACATTTTTACAAGAAATCCAGTCATAAAGCCAAATTATGAGTTGGTTCTATGTTTATCAGCTTTCATCTCCTCTTTCTTTTTAAACAGCTTCAGGCTGATTTATCAGCACCTCTGTCAGCCTTTTGTTCCAAATTGCCCTTTCCTCCTCCGCTGACTACAGAGGAAAACTCACCTCCTAAGGCTAAAGCTAACCTTTGCCAAGTAAAACTGGTTATAAAGGGGAAAAGCCATGATATGGATAAGTTAATATATTTTTAATTCATTGAAATCTGGCCACTTCAATTAGCTGCTCTCATAGCCTGTATATACAGGGAGCTCCATCACTGGCAGAATTCTTGCTGCTGTATGGAGATAACAGATACTGGTTATTCCTTGATTCTTTGCATTGTTCTTTCTGATAACTTCAATACAGCAAATTCAGAAACACTAAAAGCAAGTCTCTGCTTCTGCAAAGTCTCTGGGTCCAAAGTGTTTTAGGCTGATCAGATATTCATGAGAGCAGTGCCAGACTGGTTTATGCTCCTCCAAATCATTTGAACTCAATTTACAGAGCGTGGATGTGTGAGAGAGAAAAGATTAGTCCAATCTTGCACCATTAATAGCATGAAAGATCTGAGAGAGCTGCATGTTGGGGGATGATTTGTCTCAGTTTTGAAATACCTGTGTGTTAGGGCTCCTCCAAGGTGGTGTGAGGAGATTGGCCAAAGGTTAGGGAGGAACACAAAAGAAGTCAGAGGGGAATATGGAAAGCCCCTTGCTGGACATCACTGCTTCTCCACTGATACAGAATTCACATCCTCTGGAAATGTCTTTAATACAAACTGGCTTGTTCTTGATCTCTGATGTAAAGGGGAAATTTCAATAGAAATCAATTCTTCACAGGCTTTGAACTTGAAACCAGAAGCATCAAAATACAAAGAAAGTTTAGGAGACTTTTCCTTGGCGTGGGAATTTAATCTTCAACCTGTCATGATCTCAGAAATCATATCAGGGCATAGGAATCTAGTAAGTTTCCTAGTACTGACTAACAGTGTGATTCCCACACTATGTAAGACAAAAATTCGTAAGATCAATCTTCATGTACTACAGATGCTAAATGGCTTAATGAGAAATATTCAGTATTGGAAAGAAAATTTCCTCCTAGGAATGACATGGAAAATGGTCAGTGAGATAACCATCCACCATCACAAATGTGGCAGCAGCCAGGACAGGTCACTGGTTTGATGGACTGTGACAGCCATACTCAGAACTGTAAAAAATCAGCTTGAATCCACCTTTTTCTGCAGGAAATTCCAGCCCTGGCAACATCCTACCCTTGATTTATATGAAATGCACTGCTTCTCAAACTCTGCTTCTTCAAGCCCTATTTATAGCATGCAATTTAAGGAGACAGGGAGTGAAGGGAGAAGGGAAAGGTAGGAAAGCTATTTGCAAATGAGTCATTCCCCAGGAACGCTTTGACAGGCTGTCAGCAGAGATCTGATAAAGACATCCAGTTAAAATACTCCACTGTGGTTCCAGGTGAAGGAAGATTGACGTTCTGGCGGTGTGGACGAGGCAAACTCCACCCAGGAGATGTTTAATCTCTGTGGGAAGCTTTCAGATAGCCTGAATGATTCCAAAGTCATTCTGCCTTTTAGCAAATAATGAACATACAGAAGAAGTAAGTTAAAAAGAAAAATAAAGAAAAGAAAAACCTGCTTGGAATAATAATCTCCCCCACTAGCATGTCATGTCAGGCATGGTTAGTAATGAAGTGTTTCTTCCAGTACTTCTTCAGTCTCCACAGCATAAGCTGTCCAATCATTAAATATTCCCATCAGAAGAAGTCCAGCACTTCCCACAGAAACCTCCTGATACAGAGCCTACACTGTCCTCTGCTTTACTCCTAATGGTTATTCATGATGGTCCCTTGACTTGTTTCTTCCCAGACTTAAATATTTACAGATATTTGCAGTGTTCCTTAGCTGCCATTTAAACCACAGACCACTCCAGGAAAACACAGCAACTTTTTCGTGTCCCCTTGTATATACCAACGGCAAAACACTCTGACAAAAAACAGTTTTGTCACCTGCCCAGGCCTGTTGGGTTTGTGCCTCAGTTTCCCCAACCTTCAGCAATGTGCTGGAGACAGAGCTATTACAGACCAAACTGGATTCCTGTACCCCTGTAAACTTGGCAAATGGATTGACAAATGTGTCCTGGCAGTGTTTAATTTACTGGTGCAGGTGTATTTCCTGTCCCACCCTGGTGCCCTTGGTGACTCAAGGGACCAGCTCTCCCACACCTTTGTGCTCTTCAGGGACATGTCCATGTGTTATTCCAGGGTGTGCTTTGACCTCTGGAACAGCCAGTTCACCTACTAAGTCCCCTGAAAATCACAGAATCATAGAATGGTTTGGCACCTTAAAAGATCACTCAGCTCTGACCCCCTGCCATGAGTGACATCTTCCACTAGGCCAGGCTGCTCCAAGCCCTGCCCAGCCTGGGCTTGAACACTTCCAAGGATGGGGCAATGGTTCCTGAGCCTCACCACCGCCACAGTAAAGAATTTCATCCTAATACCTGATCTAAACCTGCCCTCTATCTGTTTAAATCCTTTCCCCTTGTCCTATCTCTCCACATTTTTGTGAAAAGTCCCTCTCCAGCCTTCGAGTAAGTCCCCTTTAGGCACTAGAAGGTGCTGTATGTTCTCCCTGAAGCCCTCATTTCTCCAATCTGAGGAAGAAATTTAAGCATTGAAGCACAGCTTCCGGTAAAGCTCAGAGTAGCCAATATTCTTCCTAAAACTCTCTTTGTTCTAATTAAACATATGGAGAACAGATTTAACCAGGTCCCTTTTTTCCTTTTTCAGTGAAAACACACTAAAAGGACAAGGACAAGCCTTCTGAATGGAAGCAGGTGTTAAACTTGAGGACTAGAGGTTTCTGTGCACACTCACTCTGTATAATCCCCCTAGGAAAAGAGACAAGAGCTCACCTTTCTGCCAGAACTGCAGGACCCAAATTCAGAAAAAAACCTTGCACAAAGCCTGCACGCCTCAGCATCTCTGCAGAGGTTATCTGAAGTTTTCCTATTCCAATTTCTGGTGCTTTAAAACAACTGTTTTAAGGAAATGCCAGAGTGCCAAGGATAGGAAAAGATCTGCCACAGGATGAAACCACCTGCAGTGGCCACGCCAGTGGCATTGACGTACTAAAAGCCCCAGGCACACCTCACTGCCACACGTGGCTGTCCTGGACACCCCACAGCATCTCGAGCAGCCCTGGACACCCTTATTCACATCCCACATTGCTGAAGGTGAAGTTTGTTGTCAGCACCACAAACATACAGTCAGGACTTGCCTCACCTCGAGGATACTCGATTATGTGCAGTGGCATTTTAGCAGCTCACAGGAGGCACAGAGATTTTCCAAATCAACAGAGGAACAATGATTTATTGTACCAAAACTGCAACAAACTTCAGACCACCACATTGTTAACGAGTGTATAATACACACTTATGCAGGACACATAAAAGGAATTCATCAGGCCTCCCTTGACTCTGCTGAACGGTTCAGCAACCTTGGGTTGAATTTACAATCTGTCATTGCCCTTCAAAATGCCATACACAAGAGCAGGACAGAGCCTGGGGAATTGAAGTGCCTGGAGAGGAGAAAAACAAACAAACCAACAAACCAGCCAAATTTGATCACATTTCAGCCTTTGTTGTCATTGAATAATTAATTTTAATTCTCCACACTTGAGTTGGCCTAACTTAAAGGGAAATGGTCGTAATGTGAAATTACTCTCAGGCTACTTGAAATGGTTTGATGGATACAGAAATGCCAAGTGAAAAAATAGATTGTGTGCTTTAGCTTGCTTTCCCTGATAGGCCCGAAAAAATGAATTAAAAGTAGTGCCAGACTGCAGTTACACTTAACAGCACACTGTTTAGGATTCAAATTATAATTGGATGCATTACCCTCCTTCTAAATTTGCTGCATTGTTCTTTTCCACTGGCCTCATTACTCTATTTTTTATCTATTAACCCTGCTAAAAAAAACAAAAATCACACAGAAAAAAGGAAGATGCTAAATCCTGTAGACAGTTTCAATCTCATGCCCAACATTTTTCCTGAGCTCTGTTGAAGCTGTGTAGAAAGAAGTGTACAGAGATCTGTGGTACCTACTGTGGGCCAGATGACAGGTCCCACCTCACTTTTTGGAAAAGATTCTGGAAATTTTTGATAGTAACTAAAACTCCCCATGGGCAGAGTGACTCTTTGGGATTTGTAGGAGCTCATGTTGCTCTGTGTCCCCATCCACACACAGGCTCTGCTTTCCACCTGTGCACAGGCTGAGGTGGGATGAATTCCGCTCTGGCCCTCAATGTGTCCCTGCATCCCGCAGGCATTCCACGTGTTCATCCACTCCTTCCTCCAGGTATATTTTCCTTTCATAATCTGAAAGAACTGCTTGCATTTGTAGCAGTAAAGGACACCAAAGAGACCAATTCAGCAGATATTTGAAGAGAGGAGCCTGTTCAACGAGTTAATGTTCTTATGCTTCTATATGCAATTTACAGATGTCCTTGCCATCCATCATGAGTGGTTGCTATTCTGTAAAAATTCATGTAAACCCTAAAATTCCTCTATCTAGATGTCACAGTTGCACTTTTTTAGTGCCCTCTAACTGAACTTTTGTGATTTGTAGTCATACCTTTGAGATCTCTGGCAGAATCATCTGCTTTACTTTCAAGGGTTGTGCTTACAGCCACAACTTACATATGTATATACAGTGTTTTTTTTCAATATTAGTCATTTAAGGACAGCTTTTATCCAAGAAAATACATGTCGGGAGCCCACATGATCTAAGAGCTATTTGGCTGCCCATTTACTTTGGACCCAGGAGTGTTCATAGAAAAAAAATACGTACATATTTCAAGATATGCAGATTTCTCTTTCTATTTATAAATATAGAGAGTACAAATACATGTGATATTACACGTAGATTCACTTTACATACATATATTTACATATGTATATACAGTGTGTAAATATACATTATGAATATATAAATTGAGTATATATATAGACATTTAAGTGTATGTAAGTAATGACTAAAATATTCTTTAACAAGAAATACAGAAATGACTAATTGAATGTTAAAGGGAATGGGAAATAGTAACAGTCAAATGGAGGTTTGGGGTCCCTCACTTCAGAAGGTTTCTCAATAATCCCCAGGGTGTTTGGGATGGGGAAGTTAATTAGGTCCATCAGGCACCAAAATGGGGGAACGAAAACATTGGAATATGCAAATAGAGTACTTAGAATAATACTTTAAAGTGAACTCAGTACTTGTTTTTTCCATTATTAAAAACATTTCTTTTTGTCTGTCCTACCTTTTTCCTTTCCTTTCAAACCTTTTTGGGTTTACCTTGGAAAAACAGGCATTATATAAATTGAATGAAGGAGGATGGAAAGTAGCAAGACACATGATAACCCTCACCAGAATCCAATAAAATAGAGAAAATATGAAGATTGGATCAGATTAAAAGTTATAGGCAAAATCATTATGTGGAAGGAAGTAAACTGCAATATTCCTTTGTAATCCTGAGCCAGGAAGGAGGAAAGTCTACTGTAATATATTGCTGAAATACCTGGGGCAATACCAAGAGCTTGTGAGATTTCGGAGGTGAAAAATTATGCATTCTAAGAGGTAGCTATCACCTATTTTTGTCAGCATGTACCAACATGCCCACGATGTATTACAAAACAGAGGCCCGGGAAAGTTCTAGAGCTGTGACAAATTGTAGAAAAAAATATGTTTATACTGATATGAATCAAGGCTGAGTGTGAAGGCACAGGAACAAAACTCCAGAAGAAGAAGAGGTGCCAAATGGCATTTGCTGCTGACACCTATGGCAGCAGGTCATCGAGACCCCAGCCCACACCTCCCTGCAATTTCTCCTGACGAGCAGCTCTGGAGCAGAGACAGTGACTAAATCCTGATGACTCACAGAGGTGGGTCAGGATGAAGAGGTTAATCACTGTCAGCTCCTCATCGGCATAACAAGACACATCCCAAAGCACCAGCACACACTTAAGAAGAAGCTGGGAAATGTGGGGAGGGTCTCAAAAGTTGATTTCCTTGTCTTCCACTCGCTGCAAACAGCCCTGGACAGACTCCCTGGTAACAGGTGCCTTAATGTCTGAATCATGGGCAAGCTGATAAAAATAAGAGCCTCCTAGTGCTCGGGAGTGTGAGAGAGTGAAATTAGTTGTGTTTTATGCAAATTAATCCTTCTTTATGTGAAGTATCCCATTAAACTACACTGCTGGTGGAGTGTTTCCTACAGGACCTTCTCAGCAGCCTTTGCCTCCAACAATGTGGGCTGGTGGGAGGAGAGAAAAAAATGAAATTGTGCAAAGACTGAAAACAGTTAAAAATGAAGAAACAAAAGCAGGTCGTATTTTTGATAAAGGGCACTATATTGACTAAAACAGAGAATGAATTCTCTGAACAGTTTTCCTGATCTGACCCTTCTTCGGAGTATGGAGATGCCCAAGAGAAGTATTTATCTGAGAGCTCAGTTTCCTGCACTACCTGATTACATATTGTCTCTTGGCACTTGCCCACTACCTTCCTATTCACAATCAAAATATACTTATAAATGTTGGAATCACAGACTAGATAATCTGATTTCATTTTTCTCTCCTTGGGTAATTTCCTGTTCCATAGATGTTTCAGTGAAAATAATCATATTCATAGAATCATAGAATGGTTTGGGTTAAAGGGATTTTAAAGATCATTGAGTTCCACTCCCCTGCCATGGGCAGGGACACCTTCCACTATGCCAGGTTACTCCAAGCCCCATCCAACCTGGCCTTGAGCACACCCAGGGATGGGGCAACCACAGCTTCTCTGGGCAACCTGTGCCAGGGCCTCACCACCCTCACAGGGAAGAACTTCTTCCTAATATAAACCTACTCTCAGTTTGNAAATGTTGAGAAACAAATTTCGAAAGCAGAGGAGATAAAAAGTTGTTCTGCTCCAATCTGATTACAAAAAAAGGACTGGAAGGGTAAGGGGGTCATACAGCCACAGGACAGGTCATCCCCACTGCATGCAGGTGGCAAATATGTTCCTGAATTTCCCCTTTCTTTCAGTTTGTTTTTGTTCTGCTTTCCTTTCCACATAATGACTTAAGCTNTCATTTGTTTTCCTGGTTTTGTAATCAATATTTTGTTGTCTTTAGGAATTCCATGTTAGTGTCTTTTACAATATGTGTGTGTGTTTTGGCATAAAATAGTTACAGTCGTTCGTATAAAACTATTTA
>VYXC01006383.1:1280-38470 GCA_013397175.1 Platysteira castanea
GGCCGGGAAACTGCGGGGGTTTTCCCGGAGGAGTCAGTCTGTACTGGTGGTCAGCCGTGCTGGCTGGAGGAGAAATAAAGATCAAATGAACACCTATGAAAGATCATGTCTCTAATCCTTCCGTGGGCCAAAGCTGTCTTCATAAGCTGTACTGGACATCAACACTTGCCAAAACTACAGTCACCACAGAAGTCAAAGCAGAGGTGCAACAGAGCAGAGAAGAGATATAGTTGATCCAAAAGGATGCACACAAAAAGGAGATTTGCTTTTGACTAGAGTTGCAGAAGTCAGCACATATTCCCTCACCGTGCAGCCAAAGAAATACTTTTGGCAAGGTCACTTCTCTCCTCTCTGTCTTGCTTGTCCTAACACTAGCTCAGTCTATTTACTTCTACTGGTATTCCACCAGATCTTATAATCTCCATACCACAGTAAAATATGAAAATAAAGCTCTGATCATATTACAGGACAACAGTGCAGATGCAATGACCATGTGCTGAAAACTGAACTGCTTGCACCCATCATTCCTATTCCTTCCAGAGGCCATCCCAATTTTAAATCTAGCATTGATGACTGTAGAGGCCTTTTCCAACCTTAATGATTCTGTGATCACATGATCTCTGAAAAAACAGCCTCTGAATACTGCATGGTTTGGGCCTCTGGTAGGTACAAGCTCACATAAAAACTACTCACTTTAAAAAACATAATTTCCTGACAGATACTAATTTCCCTTGACTTTTCTGAGAGCAAGAAGAGAAGTCTGGCACTCGTCAGCACCACAACACAGATCAGCTCAGCTGCCATCAACAAATGCAGCCCCATTTCACCCAAAATCAGTCCTGACATGTCTCTGCCCCAGAGACATACAGGAGAGAGTTTAATTCAATTCACCCACAAAGGCCAGTACTGGGAAGCTCTGTGAGCACTTTACAATGCTCCCTCAGAAGCATCAGAGTGAAATTTTGCAATCAAGTATTCAGTAAAGAAAACTTCTGTAAGTGATTGGAACCTTGACCACAGAACGGATGAAAACTTTCCCAGTGATTGTCAGGGCATACCTGAAAATATTGGGCTCCGTGTACAGAGCCACTCTGTTTCTGCAGTCCTGAACTGTAACATAGAGAGGGAGAAGCAGAAGGGAGGCTCTACAGAGAGTACAGCACAGCACAGAACTTCTCTTATTCTTGTACCAATCACATAGTGCTTCCCAGACAAAATGGATCAGATTGAAATGCGAGTGAATGTTCTCTGTCTTGAACTGCCATTATGCAGTAAAACATTACAAGGCAAGAGACTAAACTGGAAATATTGCAGCAAATCTATTTTTACCAGGAAGGACTGCCTCATCTCTAATGCCAAATCAGCCTTGCTCAGATTTCAAGCCTTCTTCAGAGCTTCTTCCACAATTCAGCCACATCTTAGTCAAGCAATGGTGATTTCAGGCCTTACCTGGCTGTTGTTGAGTTAAAGTACTGACTCATAAATAGTTAAAATATTATTATGCTTTATAAAGGTTACATATTAGCCGTTAAAATGTGGCTTAATATTATTTAAATGTCTGAGAAACTATATATAAACACAATTTAAATAGAATATCTCCAGAAGACCCAAGAAGTATTCACCTATTTAAATATGTATAAAATACACACATAAGCATATCTTATTTCCAGTAGCTGAGTACACCTTGGTTCTTGTGAATAAATGTCTGGGAACTGAACTGGCTGGCATCCATTGAGCTTATTTAACATGGAGAACTGAGTTTGAGACACTGTCTCCTAACCAGACATAGAATCATAGCACATTTTAGGCTGAAAAACAGCCTTAAGATCACCAAGTTCAAACCAGCATCATGAGATCCTCACTCAGGTTTCCTATAGTATGATCATTTTTGATATGCATTACTAAGATAAAAATATCCAAGCCTCTGTGGAAAATTTGGGTGGAGCAGCTTTTCTGATAGGTGAATGTACCACAGAAGAGAAAGGACTGTGACTTGTGATTTGTGAGATAACACAAATCACATGGCCAGTTTTCAGATACCCACTTAAGAATAGTAACAATTCCTTGCTTACAGTGCCCATTAGAAGTCTGGATGGACACAGATAGATCCAGCCAAACAAGTCTGCATTACCCACTGTAGCAATGGAAGGCATCTGATTTTACTGGGAACACCAGTTCCGAGAATTCTGAGAATTAGGTCCTATATTTCTGGCAATACACTATCTACATATAGCAGTAATGACTCATCTATAGTCCTGCATTGAGGAGCAATGGTAGTGCTGCTTTCAGGGTTGAGAATGGAAGTGGAGAAGATTTGGACTCTTCTCAAACTTGTTTGTATTTTTCAATAATTGCGTGGATGAAAACAGCTGAAGAGGGATGACGCAGAACCACAACACTAATGAGATCTATTAGTAGGGGATAATGATAATAAAGGGAAATTAAGCAAATCTGCACAGTGTAGGGGAGAGCTTCAGGTGCAGATAAACATCTCAACAACTCTGGGATGAGGTCAGACAGGAAAACCATGCAGAAATAGATCACAGTACATGGAGGCTGACTGGCTGTCAATTCCACCAAAACTTCTCTGAGAAAGAAACATCTCCAAAGTAGAGATTTTTGGCACAAAGTGGAAAGGCATCTTGGACAAGGATTTTTCCATACTTCTATTTCTTTGCTAAGTGTCTGCAGCCAGAGTTTGAAATAACATACCCAAAAATAGACCTCCAGGCTAACCTGGATGGACTCTTTATCAGAATCCTTGTATTCCAGATGCAGTGGTTTTCCACATTTGTTAAGGTTGTTGTGTCTGATTGATAGACAGAAACCCTGCTGCCTCCTTTCCAGACTTCTGAAAAGTTTTTATAAACCTATCACATCAGGAGCTCTACCAGGAGACTGCAGTATAGCAACACTGCATGAAGGAAAAGAAGACCAGGCTGTCACCTGGCCTATAGTCAAGCCAGCAGTAGAGCACAGTGAAGATAGGAGCACTTTTAAAGGGAAAGAAGGAACCGGGCACAATTTGTGCTTTTGTCATACATACCTCATGGCTGCCTGAACTGGTGTCTTTCCCTAATCACTTATTTTCTAGACAAAGGAAATGCACTAGTGTTCCTTCATCTGGATTTCAACGAAGCTTTAAGCAGATATGGAACTTTCACTTGGGACAGAGACAACAAGGGTTAGGTTACCCAAAGAAGTTTCAGGGTAGAAGCCCAGGAGACAACTGTCAAAATAAGGACAAGAGCAAATAGCACAAAAAGAATTGAGCATGAGGAATATGTAAGACCTGAGTCAATTCCGGGGAAATTATGTACAGCACACCAATGCTGTTTTGTGGCACAAGGTTTCCGATGTAAACAAGTTTGTTCTGTATCTGGGAAAAGATGGTGAGGGGATGATAATTTCCTTGATTTCTGGTGTCCAATCAAGGGCTGAGTATAAAATATGTTTTTTTGTATTCATAGTGACTCGAGTCTCTTGCTTTCATCTAACTGAGAGAAACATTTTATTAAAAGTTTAAAGCAATTCTTCTTTGAAACCTCTGTCCTTTTATCAACTTTGCTGAAATCAGCTGACAAGTTCAAAATTTTCAAAGGGAGCATAAAAATTAGTATACTTTTTCTGCACATCACCATACATTATTTCATCACCTTTCTCCTCTAGAAAGCTTGGTTTAAAATAGTCATCTATTTATAAATGATGTACTTAATTATTTCTAATGTAGCATGCAATGTATTTAATTATAATTAAATATTAATATAGTGTTAAGAAGAAGCACATTAAAAATAGCATCTGAAGCACTGAAAGTGTAAAGCATTAAAACAAGGTTGCCACAAAACAACACTCTGTGTTGCTACTGAATGTTAAGAGCTGTTGTGCACTAACCCCCTCTGCTTGCAAGCCTTTTGTTTGATACTAGATTTGGGAACTCCCTTTGCTGAAGGACCATGGAAAAGAAGGTTAGGAGAGCTGGCCTGGATATCTTCTCTGCTGTTGTTTCTTGCAGGGTTGACTCTGTTTTCCTTGATGACAACAAGACAAACACATGAAGGACAAAGAAAAGCCTGAGTACCATGGAAAATACAGCTTCTGTGGCCTAGCACCAAGTGACCAGCTTTGTAGAACCCCTGTACTGAGGGAGGGCACAAACAGCACCTGTGCTGATTGTCTCAGGCTTTGCATAAGATTGCTGTCCTCACACACAGCCTTGAAAATAATTAAATTAACTACAAACTTAGCTACACACAAGCTGTGTTGACTGCACAGCCTCTGCCAAATAGAGGACAGATATTAAGCAATATTTTGCTAGCTGAAGCAAGTCCTCTGTACCTGTATGCTGTGGCAGATGCACAACAGCTTTTATCCAAGAAGTGTCTAAGCACCGCAAACCTAAGCCCAAATCAGTATTATCTACAGCAGGGTGCATCAGCTACAGTTTAGGCACTTCTGGGAATAAAGAGGGGAAAATGGAGGTGGAGAGAAAGGTAGTGAAGCCAGGCAGCCAAAACCAATTTCTCTCTTTCCCAGATTACTAGTCCAGGATACCTGCTCTACTGCATCCTCTCTAGTTAGAAATCATTATTTAGGACAAAGAGGGGAAAAAAAGGAGGAGAAAAAAGAAAAGACCTGGTTGTCTTTTGTTGGTTTTTTTGGTTGGTTTGGTTTTGTTTTTTTTTTTTTTTTCTGAAAGATCAAACTCCTAAAAACAAATTATGTAACTTGGACATTCAGCAGTTTCCCTGGTTCAGGGAGTTAATCAGAAGACCTCATTGTCCAGTTGAGGTCAAGGGAATGTTACTCAAATAAAATGTGTCATCAGCTGGGTAAAATGTTTCCACAAGAATGATATTGCCCTGTATTATGGAAGCCAAATGTTGCAGAGAGTACCTGTCTCGCTTTTGAAACAAGTGACATGATCAGATACAGAAAAAGCAGGCATCTTGTAGGGCTTTCAGCTTCACCAGCAGACTTTATTTCTTTTCCTGGTGTACTCCTCTACTTTCTTGGTTTAATCTCTCTCATCCTGCAATCCCTCCCCTGTCCTGTTCCTTTTCAAAAGAGGAACCAGTTGTTAATTACAGAATTATAGAATCAGTAGAATCACAAAGTGGTTTGGGTTGTCAGGGACTTTAAAGATAAATTCCCACCCCCTACCATGGGCAGGGTTGTTATCCACCTGGCCATGCAAGTTGGCCAGGGCCCCATCCAACCTGGTCTTGAGCACTGCAAGGGATGGGGCATCCACAGCTTCTCTGGGCAACCTGTATACTGTGTCTCCCCACCCTCTCAGTACAGAATTTCCTCCTAATATCTAATTTAAACCTGTCCTCTTTTCATCTAAAGGCATTGCCCCTTGTCATGTCACTACCTTATGAAAACTTCCCCTATTTTTTATCAGCCCCTTTTAAATATTTCAAGGCCACAATGAGGTCCACCCTCCCCAAATCTTCTCCAGGCTGAAATAACCCCAACTCTCTTAGTCTGCCTTCATTGAAGAGATGTTGCGTCCCTCTAATCATCTTCAGGGACGTCCTCTGGACCTGCTCCAAGAGGCCTATGTTTTTCCTACGCTGACAACCCCAGAGCTGGATGCAGTACCCAAGGTGGGGTCTCACGATACCAGAATAGAGGGGAGCAGAACCCCCTCCCTCACTCTGCTGGCCTCACTGTTTGGTGCAGCCCAGGATAAAGTTGGACTTGTGGGCTGCGAGAGCAGATGGCTGGGTTTTGTCCAGCCTCTCATCCACAGGAACCCCCAAGTCCTTCTCCACAGGGCTGCTCTCAGTGAGTTCATCTCCCAGTCTGTATTTATGTCTGGGATTGCCAACCCAGGTGCAGCACCCTGGCACTTGGACTTGTTGAACTTCATGAAGTCCTCATGGGCTCAGTTCTCAAGTTTGTCTGGATCCCTCTGGATGGCATCCCATCCTTCTGTTGTGCCAACTGCCCTACCCAGCTTTGTGTCATCTCCAAACCTTCTGGGAGATGCCACTGTCTGTGTCACTGATGAGGATATTGAAGAGCATTGGTCCCATGAGAGAGTCCTTATACACATCACTTGTCACCAGCTTCCACGTGGACACAGAGCCATTGACCACAACTTTCTGGCTGCATCCATCCAGCCAATTCATTATCCATCTACCAAATCCATGTCTCTACAACCTGGAGGTAAGGATTGATGTGGGACCGTATCGAAGTCCTTACAGAAGTCTAGGTAGGTGACATCCATCGGTCTTGTCTTGTCTATCCATCAACCATTGCCATCACTCCATCATAGAAGGTCTCCAGACTGGTCAGGCATGATTTGCCCTTAGTAAAGCTATGCTGGGTGTCTCAGATCACCCCCATGCAAGAGCGTGTGCATTGACATCGATTCCATGAGGATCTGCTCCATCGTCTTCCCAGGCACAGAGGTGAGGCTTACTGGTCTGTAGTTCCCTGCATCTTCCCTTCTCCGCTTTCTAAAATAAGAGTGATATTTTCCTTTTTCCAGTCACCAGAGACTTCACTTGACCACTGTGACTTTTCAAATATGGTGTAGAATGTTTTGGTAGCAATATCAGGCAGTTCCCTCAGGACCCTGGGATGCACCTTGTGCCTATTCAGTTTCATTGGGTGGTCTTGAACCTGCTCTTTGCTTATGGTGGGAGGGACTTCATTTCCCCAACCCCCACCTGGAGGTTCAGGGACTTGAGAGAAGTAGGAAGCCTNGTAGTTCCCTGCATCTTCCCTTCTCCGCTTTCTAAAATAAGAGTGATATTTTCCTTTTTCCAGTCACCAGAGACTTCACTTGACCACTGTGACTTTTCAAATATGGTGTAGAATGTTTTGGTAGCAATATCAGGCAGTTCCCTCAGGACCCTGGGATGCACCTTGTGCCTATTCAGTTTCATTGGGTGGTCTTGAACCTGCTCTTTGCTTATGGTGGGAGGGACTTCATTTCCCCAACCCCCACCTGGAGGTTCAGGGACTTGAGAGAAGTAGGAAGCCTGACTGCCAGTGAAGACTGAGGCAAAGAACTCATTGAGTACCTCTGCCTTCTCCAGATCCTTTTTCACTTGCTCTCCCTTCTCATTTATGAGGGGGGATACACTCTGCTTGGCCTTTCTTCTCTGACTCATTTACATATAGAATTTCTTCTTGTTATTCTTTACATCCTTTGCCAAGTTCTGTTCCATTTGTGCCTTAGCTTTGCTGACCCCATCCCTACATATCTGAACTGTATCCCTGTACTCTCCCTAGGCCACATATCCCTGGTTCCACTCTCTGTGTATTTCCATCTCAGTGGAATCCTCTTCATGCAGTAGGAACTTTTAAGGACTTGAATAAAGCCAAGAATTAATAAACAATAATTATGCATAAAGCACAGAACCATGGTAGCTGGGTTCACATTTGCATTTCCCAGCTTTCAAGTGCCCACCCATGCAACATTTATATACTTTCAACACTGATTTTTGAAATTTTTTATGAAGCACTTTGCTCGTAAAAAGTGCCTGTTTAAATGGCACATATTTATTATTAATAGTAATAATGCAGGTGCAGCAGCAGGCAAGCACAATTGCCTTTTTGAGGATCACAACAAAACCAAAAAAAGCATTTGAAAGTCTAGCTCCAACAGAAATAAATNTGCTTATGGTGGGAGGGACTTCATTTCCCCAACCCCCACCTGGAGGTTCAGGGACTTGAGAGAAGTAGGAAGCCTGACTGCCAGTGAAGACTGAGGCAAAGAACTCATTGAGTACCTCTGCCTTCTCCAGATCCTTTTTCACTTGCTCTCCCTTCTCATTTATGAGGGGGGATACACTCTGCTTGGCCTTTCTTCTCTGACTCATTTACATATAGAATTTCTTCTTGTTATTCTTTACATCCTTTGCCAAGTTCTGTTCCATTTGTGCCTTAGCTTTGCTGACCCCATCCCTACATATCTGAACTGTATCCCTGTACTCTCCCTAGGCCACATATCCCTGGTTCCACTCTCTGTGTATTTCCATCTCAGTGGAATCCTCTTCATGCAGTAGGAACTTTTAAGGACTTGAATAAAGCCAAGAATTAATAAACAATAATTATGCATAAAGCACAGAACCATGGTAGCTGGGTTCACATTTGCATTTCCCAGCTTTCAAGTGCCCACCCATGCAACATTTATATACTTTCAACACTGATTTTTGAAATTTTTTATGAAGCACTTTGCTCGTAAAAAGTGCCTGTTTAAATGGCACATATTTATTATTAATAGTAATAATGCAGGTGCAGCAGCAGGCAAGCACAATTGCCTTTTTGAGGATCACAACAAAACCAAAAAAAGCATTTGAAAGTCTAGCTCCAACAGAAATAAATAAATAAAAGCTGTTTGGTGACAAATTCTTGGCTCAACACTGAAAAAAAATATACGAAACTCAGAGTGGCATGGGAAACAGTTGTGCATGGAGGAGATGCTGGCTAATGTCCTGTACATTTGGGATGATTGATGACCAATGATAATGAAAGCTTTATAATGCCTAAATGGGAAACAGAGTTTCTAAGTCCCTGTGCACTGTGAAGAAACCAAGGGATGGTAGGTTATTGCAGCTGACACCAGCAAAAGCAGCAAAAAAGAAGCAGCAAGAGATTCTCTAGCACAAACTAAAAAGCAGCAAGTCAGTACCCTTCCTACTAATTGAGTGAACATGTCCACTTGTTCCCTTACTCCCAGGAAGCAACATGTGAGAGATGGCTGTACTAGAGACTCATGAACAAGGTCTCTCTCCTCTTACTCTGCTCAACGGAGAAAATTGTGTCATCTTCTACGCTTTCATCCAGTCATTTCTCAGAGCCCCAGCCATCTGCTGAAGACAGGCAGACAAAGAAGAGCCCAGGTATCTATACAACATCTCACCCCATGCTGGCCAAGTGAGGGGCAAAGCTGGCTTCTGCTCCCCTTCCCGGTCCTTCCAGGGCCTTAGCAAAAGTAACACAAAGGCAGAAAATGTCCTCAGTGCTTGCCTGCTAGGCAAGGCAATGACAAAAATCCCTTGTCTGAGGAGCTGAAAGGAAATGAGCAGGGAGCACCGTGTGCCACACAGCTGCTGGAGCAGCAGGCCAGCTGAGAGGTTATGGCTCAGGGCTAGGACAGAACCACAGGGTAACTCAGCTAGACACATTACTAGTCACCTGGCGCCAGATAGTTTCATCCCCTTCCAGGGGGATAGAGATCAAATCTATTATATAATGGCTTCATTTAGCAAGCCACAAAGCTCTGAGAGAATGGAGGGGAGCTTGTTTCATCAAGTGCCATTCTACTTTGAAGCCCTGTTCTGTCCTGTCATGCTACCCTTCTTCAGAAACTGCTCTCACAAAAGCTCTTTAGACTCCAGTTTCAGAGAGCATGTGGTTAGCTCCTGAGGACAATGGAGTGAATATTAAACAGTGTTCATCCCCGGGTTTCTGATTATTTTCCTACATCTGTGCTTGTCTAAATCAGTCTTCAAATTAGAAGCAAATATTCATCATTTCCTGCCTTTCTTTCCCCTGAATATCTAAATTCAGACTCATGGGCTGATATCTTTTCTTCTCTGCACTGGTAAAGATGCCAATGTGACTGCTGCCTGGTGGCATGTTGCACAGTGCATCTACACCTACCTCAAGCCAAAAATCACCAGCAGTATTTCTACGGCTTCGGACCAATCTGGGACTGCCAAGTTAAAAACAGACTGGCAGCTGTAAACAAATGGATGGCAAAACTCCTTCCAGCACTTTGGATAACAGCTTCTACTGGTGTCCTGGCAGGGAAAGCTAGCCAGCAACCTGAGGGGGACTCAGAGAAGGAATGTGGACTGAGTTGTGCATCATCTACTTCTCTGAAGCTCCATGGGATGCAAGGGAGTAAAAAAGATCCAACACTATTTCTACCATCCAGATGGGTATAGGAGGTTCTGTAATAAGCTGGCAAAAGATACATGAACACTTATGGGCTTGTATTGATTACTTACATGAGAGAGCCTCACTGGGAAACAATCATAGACCACCACAACCACTAACAGTGAAAACACAGTATCAGAGGCCTGAACCGCAAAGAATCCAACCCCAGCCTCACAGAAGTCAGACAGATTTTTTCTAATGACTCCCAAACGTTCAGAAATTTTAAAGAAAAACCCACGCTGATCACTGTTTTGCTAACATTTAGCTATAGCTTACTGTGCAAGACCTCTATAGTTCAATACAAATTGCTAACCCAGTAATAGCTGTACAGCTACTACATCAGTTCTGATGTATTCTCTCTATAGGTGGACTTCAGTGATGAAGCTTCTTCCTGGTTTTGAAAACAAAAACTGTAATGGTGTTACCCAAGAGTGTTAACTCAGATCATCTTAGCTGTCAATACTGTTGCATAAATTTCAGCACCGTGAAGGGATTTAGCATACAAAGGGCAGTGTTGAACAGCAGTGTATTAAGTCAAGCAGTAATATTTCTCAAAAGAACTAGACTGTAGGTCAGATATCTTCTGGCATTTTATTAATGAGCTAGAAAGTAAGGGTCAACTGCGTGCTATTTAAATTCACAGAAGCACTGAACTGGGAAGTGTTAACACCATCCCTGGGGTATCAGAAGTAGTATGAAACACAGATAGGAAAAAGAAATGCATGGTTCACTTGAAAATTGCCACATTCCTGCATGTCAGGAAAAGATCCAGTTTTTCTGTGGACAAAGAGTATTTTCTTGGGGGCACATATCTAACAAGTAATACTTAGTCCTCCCTACAAAATGAGCTTTGGTGGGATTTGAACACCATTACTGTATTTAATTTGTACCTTGAGAAACATTCAGGCCTGATTTCAGCTAGGATAGAGTTGTTTTTCTTAGTACCTGGTACAGTGTTGTATTTTGGATTTAGTGTGAGAATAATGTTGCTAACACACTGATGTCTTAGCAGTTGGTAAGCAGGGCTTACTCTATACCAAGGACATTTCAGTTTCCTGTGCTCTCCCAGTGAGCAGGTGCACAAGAGGCTGGGAGGGAACACAGCCAGGACAGCTGATCTGAATTTACCAAAGTGGTATTCCACAGGGCAGAACATCATGCTCAGCATAGAAACCTGGGACAAGAGAGGATGTCCAAAGGGAGGGCATTTGTCTTCCCAAGTGACCATTACACATGACAGAGCCCTGCTTTCATGGAGCTGGCAAAACACCTGCCTGACAGTGGGAAGTGATGAATGAATTCCTTGGTTTGCTTTGCTTGTGTGTGTGGTTTTTGCTTTCCCTAATAAGCAGTCTTTATCTCAATCTATGAGTTTTCTTACTTTCACTCCTTTGATTCTCTCCCCCATCCCACTGTGGGGAAAGTGAGCGAGTGGCTGCGTGGTGCTTAGTTGCCAGCTGGGGTTAAATCATGACAGATTTCATGCATATGTAGTGTTGGAGTTTTTTGTTTCTATTTTTTATTTTGCTTCTGAAGTTGTAACTAACTTCTCTCACAACAGCCAAAATTCAGGTCTTGTTTCTCTTTAGAGGGACAATAATCCAGAGCTTAGTGAATTTTTCTTTAAACTGAAAAGGAGACACAAATATGAAAGAAACAGCTTTAAATTTTCAATTTTCTGTTATTATGAGCACTTGGACTCCCTGTCATCTCTGTGGTAGCTTTCATGACCTACTAAACACAGCTTACTAAACAAAAACTCAGCTGTATCATAAGGTCCCTCTTTCACAAAAAGTCTGAAAATAAAAACAGGTGAGCTTTTGCCCTTCCACTTAACAATAAATTTCCTTCTTCCCTGGACTCACCTTCAGCATTTTGGTTTGACAGGTACGCTGCCCTAGTGTGATTCCTCACCTGACACTGTCTCCTGGCACTTGGAGCCGTAAGTCCTGCACTGCTGTGGGTCACACATTCATATTAGCTGAGTGGCCTGGCAAGGAACGAGCTAGAGCAACCTTTGCTTGTGCTGTCAACAGTTACCTGGGCCATTCTTCAAAGCATAAGCAAAATGAAAGGAGTCAGGTGACAGTAACCCTTCACTGCTTCTTGAAGTCCCACCTGCCCCTGGCCTTTTCTCCTGGAATTATCTGGGGAATTGCTTGCAGAGCAGATCCATCATCATGTCATGTAAAATGACATCCCTCAAATATCTGGTGCCTCGACAAAACATGGCAGAGCCATTATGGACAGAATATCCTTCTGCTGTCCTTCATGATCTCATGAAGTCAGCCCAGCTTACAGGGCTAATGGCAAACTTTGGCAGAAAACACAATGTTTAGTAAAACTCTTCCTTTGCCTTTCAAGATTGTTGCAAGAACTCTTCAACAGATAGGACCGTGCTAGTCTCTTTCACCAGAGATTTGCCTTCAGGATCTTCAGACCTGTTATCCCACAGGAGAATTCCTCATCTGTCCCCATCATGCTGCAGCCTCTCCAGGTCACTTTGATCTTCAGCCAGAGCTTCCCAAGAGCAGGGCATGGAAAGCAACATTGTCCACATGCTCTAGACAGCTCTTGCACTTATCAAGACCTTTCCTGATGTAGGACCCCTGTTCTCTCACTCTGCCTCCATTTCTTCTTCCACTGACTGCATAAGAAATGTTTTTCCCCTCCTGCTTTGGCTCTCAGATCTGTTCTGTGGTCCTAAAGACAGTTTCACTCTGTTCCACAGGACTATTCCCGAGCTATTCAGACATGTTTTCTGGATATCAGGCTTCTCCACAACTTGGCTTGCTCTCCAGTACATTTACCTTTGATTCCCACTAGTTAGGCTTTGCCTCCGAGCAGTTTTCGGGAAGTCTCCATCAACCTCTTCCTTTTCTGGTCTAGGGAGCTCCTTTCATACCCAATCTCGCATCTACTCCAACTGCCTTTGCTGCTCTGCAGTCCTCCTCCTTTCTTCTGCAAATGCCTGTCTCTAGTCCTCTTGGCACTGAAACCCCTTCACTCCTCCCAGTGCCACCTCCCGTATGTCACTCCTGCCTAAGCAGAAAGTTCACTCTGAAGCTGCAGCACAACCCACAGTAGAAACATGGCATGCACCCGGTAGCATGCACATAAGTACTACATGAAGCAAGACACTTAATCGTGGGGATTGCCTATGCTGAGACTTGATGTATTAACAATAGCCGAAATGATCCAAGTTCCACCTGGGAAATACGTGACTCAGTTGCAGTCACAAACAGTACCTGAATTATGTTACAAACCAGTGGGTCAGGGAGGTTCTTCTGATAGTCAGAGATATATTTAGCATTTTAATGTAATTTTCAGCATCTAGACTTGGACCTTGATAGTACTGAATGAGCACTGAAATAACTCTGAACAGCAAGTGCCACAAACTGGACATCTGCTGAAACACCATTCACAGAAACTCCCATTCACCCTGCCAAGAAACAGAATATATCTCTCTTCCTGGGCATAGGTTCACAGAGCTGTTGTAAGCAAACATTTTAGCTCACTTACAACTGTTCATGGACATTCAGGCTTGTCAATTAGCAACAGGAGCAATCCTCTGCCTGCCCACCCAGCAGAGCAAATGCCAAAAGCACAGTCCACGTGAATGCAGACAGAGAAGCAGAAACAGCAGGAAGGTAACTTTGTGCTTTGTACTGAGGCTATAAGAAGGTGATGTATGTACGGGTCAAGCAAAACAGAGGAGCCAAATCCTGCCTCTGCCCAGCCTCGGGGACTTGCTTTTATAGGTGTAGTGGTGCGTCCTCTCCCCCATCTCAAACCTCAGGCTACTTGATGATCTTGGAAGTGCTCATTAGGCCTCAGCCTTGATGAACAGCACCTGGACTCAGTTCCTCTTGAGCTTATCAGAAACACAGTCTGCTCCCAGGAACTGGTGCTACCTAATGAGTTCCTGTTTTTAGCAAACACCATTGGAAATTTATTTGTCTTGCTTGTGTAACAGCCTAAGTGGAATAATAGTTTTTAATCAAAATTTCAAAGAAAGTTACCAACCTGAGTTGCAGACAGGAGGGAATATTACTATAACTGAAGCCCACTCTCTTGCTACCCTACAAATATTGATCCTAGATGAGACCCTTTGACCTGGACCACAGCAAGATGTGACCAGCACCTCCCCCTGAGTGGAAGCTCTCAGAACTCTAGGGTTCAGGTTGTTGTGTGCAGTTTACAGAATAATCCTCTAAAAGTCAAAACAAGTTCAAACATCAACTTTCTCGTATTCAAATGTTTGTCTTCACAAACCTTTGCAGTGTAACAGGCAGATTTTCCGTATTTATTTTACCTGCTAATTATAAATGAGTGTCTTGTGTTTTCTCCAGACTAAGTTTACCAGGGTACTTTTGTTTTGGAACACACAATGATATTTTATTTCCTGCAGTCATGCTCACAGACATTGAAACCTTACAATTAGAACCAAATGACTGTCTTGCTAAGGTCTGTAATCCACACATCCATGTTTTTAATTTGTACTGATCTGCAGCAGCAAAGAGCTCAGTCACTGCAAAGATCTTACAGCTTCTTTATCCATGGGTGATACTTGGAACAACTACAGTTGTTTTGCTCCCTTCTTCCCCTTCTGCTTCAAGCACAATGAAGTGTGATCAGTCAGAGGCCAACCTCCCTCCAGCCACAAAGCTGCCACACTTGAGAGAATAAATGGGCCACAATGCTAAAAGTGTGCTGCCCAAGAGAAAGAATTCAGGACAGGTGGAAAAGTGGCAGCATTATCTGCTATTAGTGTGCAAAGCAGAAATCTGCAAGTCCAAGGCTGAGAAGGTAGAAGGCAGGCACTCATACCAAGACTGAAAAGGTAGGAGCAGAATATATGGGTGTTGGTGGACATTATTTTCCAAAGCCAGCCCAGGAAACAGGCAGTTCTCCCAAAGTACCTGTTATAACTACCTGATGTAGGTCTCTGCAAAATGGGCCTGACTGAAAAATGCTGTTGATCCAGGAGAGAGACAAAAAGAAGTTGTGCAGGTACCACACAGCTGAGGCAATGTTCTCTGAAAAAACCTGTGCTAGATTCTCTCTCCTTCCTTCTTTCTGTCAGTAGAGAGTCCACTTGCAGAACTCTCTGTTAGGTCCCTCTGGAGAATTAAATTCACTGCTTGGAGGGAGTGAGTCAGCTCTTTTTTCTGAGAGCAAAAAAGCTAAATATAAAGCAGGTTTTTCATTACTCATGTGGTGGTTTGACCCCAGTTGGATGGAGGTATCCACCAAAGCCACTCTATCACTCCTCTCTGCAAGTGTCCTGAGGAGAGGAAGTAAAATGAAAGGTTCATGAGTTTAGATAAGGACAGGGAGAGATCACCACTGATTACTATCATGGGCAAAACAGATTGAACTTGGGGGTATTAGCTGAATTTATTACCAATGAAATCAGAGCAAGATAATATATAAAACAAATCTTTAAGAACACCTTTCCCCCACCCCTCTCTTTTTCCTGGGCTCTACCTCCTCCTCCCAGTGGCACAGGGAGATAGGGAGTGAGGGTTGCGGTCAGGTCATCACACATTTCTGCTGCTGCTCAGGGAGAAGAGCCATTCCCCTGCTCCAGCATGGGGTCCCTCTCATGGGAGACCATTCTCCACGAACTTCTCCAAGGTGTGTCCATACCAGAAGAAACAGTTCTTCACTAACTGCTCCAGCTTGGGCTCCTTTCCACAGGGGACAGTCCATCAGGCACAGCTTGCTCCAGTGNGTGGCACAGGGAGATAGGGAGTGAGGGTTGCGGTCAGGTCATCACACATTTCTGCTGCTGCTCAGGGAGAAGAGCCATTCCCCTGCTCCAGCATGGGGTCCCTCTCATGGGAGACCATTCTCCACGAACTTCTCCAAGGTGTGTCCATACCAGAAGAAACAGTTCTTCACTAACTGCTCCAGCTTGGGCTCCTTTCCACAGGGGACAGTCCATCAGGCACAGCTTGCTCCAGTGTGGGCCCCTGTCATGGTTTACGAATAGTACTCCCCAATTTAGTTCTCCCACCAAGACTTTCCAAACCACACAGCTGCTCACTGACTCCCCCTCCCCTCTCTTCTGCCCCCACTGTGGGTGGCCAGAGAGGAGAATTGGAAGCACAAAAGGCAAAGATCATGGCTTGATATAAGAACAATTTACTGGAAACCGTAATGAGGCATGAAAAAACCCCAACCAGTGTGGGAAACAGAAAAGTAGAAACTTCTACTGACACTAATGAGTTTGATTTACAGCCCTGGAAAAAGCTTGGGTTGATGTAATGGTAAAGTACACAGACATTAAGTAGAGAAATTATAAACCTATGTTTCTATAGTTATAAGTAAGAGTTTGCTTTAAGTTAATAAGAAACGGTATTAAGTACTATGGTGGAGGGATTTTAAGTAGTAATGNAATATTGTACAGAAAGAGGGTGATATACATGAAAAGTGCTCACCAAGCATGGGACAATGAAAAACAACAGTGGCCAGGTTCCCTACTCTGCCACACTTTCTGATTTTTTTGACCACAAGCCATGCCCTCCTTCCTGAAACTCCCTCACCTCCACCTCCAGCTGTGACTTGAGTTGGTACAGAATAACAACCTAGACATGCCCACATGGCTTCAGGTTCTGCCCCCTCATACCTACTGCAAAAAAATTAACTCTGTCCTGGCTGAAACCAGGACAGTGCCCCAAACAGTGTCACAAGTCCTACCAGGAAACCTGCTTCAGCATGGGTTCCTCTCTGCATGCGTCTGCAGGTCCCTCATAAGAGCCTGCTCCAGGGTAGGCTTCCCACAGGGTCACAGCCTCCTTTCAGGCATCCACTTGCTTTGGCATGGGGCTCCTCCACAGGCTACAAGTGGATCTCTGCATCCCCATGGATCTCCATGGGAAGCAGAGGCAGAGCTGCTTCACCATGGGCTGCACGATGGGCTGAAGGAGAATGTCTTCTCATGCACTTGGAGTACTGTTAAATTCCCCACTTTCTCTACCAGAAGTAGGATAAGGAATAGTTACATTGAGAGAAAGGGCTTGCCCAAGTCAGCACTAACTCAGAAGAAGTCACATGAGAACTGATTCCCAGCCCCTCTCTTCTCTTTGCATCCAGAGTGCTCATTGTGCAAGTGCAAAGTGGATGCAGAGTCCAGCTGCATGCATTAAGAAGTTTATTGCAGATCACCTCCCTTTTGATTCACAGTGTACAGAGTTGCTCTGCATTCTTTAAAGTTTTGTTTGTTTTCCCGTCAGTGTCTTAAAAGCATTGAGAAATTTTAACCTGCACTCACATTTTCCACTCTAGTCTTCATTTTATAGTTTCTCCAGAGTCTTTACTTTTGCTTACTTGTTTGCAGTCAGAACCACTTCACAGTCTCACTTCCACTTCAGTAAAATATCCACATCATTATTAAACCCACATACAGCTCCCTGAAAAAATGTACCATTTATTTCAGGAAAGGAAACAATCACCACAAGAGTTATTAGTCTCGTTGTCTTTTCAGTCATAGAGGATTTCTGATTTACAGTGGCCTCCTTAGAGTCTGATGTGCTTTTTGTTTCACGGCATGGTCAGCCTGAAGACAGCAAAGGGAAATATGACTAAACACTTACAAAAGCAGAACTGTTCAATGGAATCTGAATTAAAATAAAAATAAGTAGATTTTTCAGAACACTGAATTAAACAAAGAAAGTATAATCTGATTCTTATCTCTTCTCTCCCTCCAATAACTTCATTGAGTTTAACTTTTTTTACAATCTCAATTGTTTCCAAAGAAGTAAAATTTGTAATGCTGGAAGGGTGGGGTCTGGAAGTGGGTTGGATGCAGGTAACAAAATTAATAGAGGCAAGTAAAGCTACTAAAATTCTGATCAGGCCTCGTCCTTGGATAATCAGACTTGTCTGCACTAGAGTCATTTAAATGAGACAAGCCGAAGAGTTTCCAACCATGCACAAGAAACTTCCTGTATTTTAGGAGAGGTTTCTCCCACAGGCTGTTGTACCTGATCAGAGATAATTCTTTTGGACAGAAAAACATTCTACTGTAAGGTCATCTGACTTGCCCTGGGTATATTGACTGACTTGAAATTACTTCCAACCTGCCCAAGTTACAGGACTGCAGCTGCAAGTGTAAATGACAAGTACTCAGAGGAAAAAAGGAATGATTCAGTAGGCAAGAGCACCCAGACAAACAATGCTAGTCTGAGTGTTTGTGTTCAGAAAGTGGCAAAGAAGATCTATTCTCCAGCATCAGCTCCAGCATCATCTCTTAGCATTGTTAAGTTTTCTGGCCTCTTAAAAGTAAAATTCATGCATATCTTGGGAACAGATTTGTCTGACAGCATATCGCCGTGCCTAGACTGTGAATGGTCACCCCCAGGCTGTCATATTTTAAAACTGCCTGCCCCTCTGAAGCCTGTTCGTAGTTTCTAACTGCGGTACATTTGCCCACCACAAAAAAACCCGCGGTCTTTAGACCCTCCAGAAGACTTACTGAGTTCAAAAATACCTGTTGGCAGGTCCAAGCTTTTTAGAGAAAAGCTGCTGCTGCTCAGCACTAGTCATTTCTATATGTGAACTTCAGCACAGAACTAAGCAGAACAAGCACTGTATGGCAGTCACAGAGCTAAGAGGGAATAGGAAAGGAGGTTAATTCACTGCCTAATATTTTTTTTGCAGTATATTAGTGAAATTTCTTCCATTCAAAACATTGCTTTTCTTACTAAAAGTCAGACTCAGTGAACAAAACAGAGAAACCTCCAATCACGGTAATAAAAAATTGTTTAAAGTCATTCAAAAATAAATTATTGGGAGAATTATATCTGCACTGCCATTTATCAGACTGGCTTCTCAAATCAAAAAGCTAGCCTAGAGACCTGTGTTTCATCTCTTTGTTATTCAAAGGAATTCAAATCAAATAAAGCTATAAGAAATTAGGGTGGGTATCTCATATTAAAATTATCACTCAAGTGTTAAATTTTAGTGCTTGATTATATTGTATAACTTTTCAGGTTGCCTAACTGATGCAATATAAAGACAGAGAACTGGTGAAATGCCAAGAATAACACATTATCTGAGACCAGGTTCCAGGCTCTGAATGCAAAATAGCTGTAACCAAGAGCTACGGCTGTAGATTTGTCATTTGGTGCAGGTTTCCACAGGTCATACTGTAATTTGGATCAAATCTCTCTTTCAACAGCTGATACATATGCAAATTCCTACAAATCCAACCTATTCTTCATCTGAATCAAGCCAAGAGATTTAGGGTCCTGTCTTATTTTCTGGTGTGCTTTTCCACTGTTTTATTTATAAACTGCTTCTCCTCAGGTCTTCAGACTGGCAGTTCAACCAATCAGGCAGCGCCTGCTGATAACAAGGTGATTTGGATATGTCAGTCAACCAGGTGGTAAGGAGAAAACAAATCCTTCCTTCTTCTTTACAAATGTACAGCTTTCGCAGAGAGTCTTACACACCATTTGTTCTTGGAATTTGCTGTTGACTTCATAAATATAAAATTACTTATTTTATTAACATGAGAGAGCATATCAACAACTATACCAATACTTCATTAACATGCAAAAATAAAGTTGGTCATTGTAGATGTCTATTTTCCCCTTTCCAGCCCAATTTGTTCTTCATAGCTCTGCAGTGGCATTGCCCTAGCTACAAACAATTGCAGAAGTCAGGAATCGTATATGAAGAAAACTTCCTATGCAGTAGTGTAAGGAGATCACAATTATGTAGTCTGAACCTGATTAGGACAACAGGATAATTATATCCTGGAAAGACACAGAGTAACTGTTCAGATCTTACTACAAAACTATCCAGAGGCAAATGCAAAATATCCTACTCGAGAAACAGCCACAACATTCAGGAAGAGCATGCAGTCACCAACTCTTGCAAACTAAAAAGCCACCGCCACTGCAGAGCCAGTCAGCTGGAGCAGGCAGGTGGGCACAGCAGGCTGAACTAACTGAGGCATGTCTGAAACCCTCACTGCATCTGTCCTCACAAGCTAGCTCTGGTCAGTGCTTGCTCAGAGCATCACAGCTCTCCGTGCTTCCAGAACAGAGAGGAAAGGAACAAGGCTAGATACACAACAGGCACCGAATTTATTCATCTTGCCAGACGCCTGTCCTAGTATGCCCAGCAACCTTCCAGCTTCACCAAGATGCACCAAGACAAGTACTTCTCCCTTTGTGTGTGAAGCAGGTTTTCTCTTCATGAACACGTTCTGCTGTTCACCTGGGAGCTTTACATGTGCTTTGCAAAAGCCCCTTGTCCACGGTGACATTTAGACCCTGTCACTTGGAATACACAGTCTTAGGATCCACAGAGGACTTCACCCTAAAAGGGACAACTGCCCTGTGAAGAATGCTGCTATGGGATACACTTGCTTTTCACATTAGTTATTCTCAAGAGAAAGAGCACTTACACTGTGGATTGAACTCACTGGAAAAATACTCCCTTACTGTTGCTTGACTGTTACTCAGGAATTTCATTATCTTCTTTGGCTGCCAGTGATACAACCTGGTTCTGCTAAGCGGGAGATAGATGATGGCTTATGGAAACAACTCCACTGAAATTTAGGAAAGATAGCAATTCAGATTTGAATTTGTTAAGAGTCTTGCAATGACCAGACTTACTCCAGCCATGAAGGCCCTTGTTTGAGCATTCAAACTTCATTATGGACAGCATTTCTATGAACCTCTCCCACCATAATTCTTCATCAACTAGACTAATTTTTGTTCTTCCCTCACAGAACTAATGCAGCTAATTAGGTTGCAAATCCAAGCTCTTATGCCTCTATATCTCCCCAGTGAATACTGAGAGGACATAAAGGTAGGCAGAGAAGAGAAACTCTCAGAGTCAATCTAGGAAGGAAGCTGAAAGTACTGAGCACTGCAGACAGGCAGAAATATCCCAACCCATGCTTCAAAATCTCTTCATGAGCTCTCAATTTGGCCTCAAAATTCATATCCTGAAGGATGACAGAGAAAATCCAATGATTAGTGATATGGATAAAATCTCTTGTACTGCAATTGCACATTGCATTTCAGCTGCTTATGCTTCAGTGATGCAGCCCACCACAGGGTGGACCTTCCCTGATGCAAGGATATCCTGCTGAGATGCATTGTCAGTGATCAAAGCTCAGAAGGAGACTCACAGGAAAGGCCTGCACAGCTGAACCAAACTAAAATACATTTCTTGTGAACAGGAAACCTTGGACTTAAGTTAAAAGCAGGCTGGAGTTTATCTACCTTGAGAAAGCACATTCTGAGTAATTTTCTTCTAGGCTCATTCTCACTGAAGTTCACAGGATCAATCCAGGGCAGGTAAACCTGTGCTCCCCCAAAAGCAAAAGAAAAGCCAGTTGCTTTACAGTCACTTCACCTAAGAATCAGGTGCAGGAGAAGAAGGATGAGGCACACAGAGACCTCACAGCTTAAAACAGGCTCATAATCACTATTTCCAGCTAACTTTCCGTTCTAAACTAGGAAAAGAATGAGTTCCAACACTAGACCAAAATAAATGATCAGAAGTTCTCAATTCTTGATTTTCAGGGAAGAACCAAACTTGAATCACAAGCAGGGGAAACCAAACTAGTCAAAAAGAAATCCTTTTGGAGCCAAGTACAAAACATTGCCTGCATTTATACTCATCACTGGGTAAATACCCATTCTTGGAAAAAGGAGAGCAGTTGTCCCAACGCCAGAGATGAACCTCAAAACATAGATGACCTTACAAAGAAATATTCTTTAAGGGCCCACTTCTGCAGTCAGCTGTTGTTATCTGTGAACACAAGAACACAAGAACTTATTCTTCTCACCACTGTGATTTGTGTAATACCAAGTGGATGGCCACTCTGAACAGGTTTCTCCATTTGGTCAGGCAGGAATAATCTGTTACTGATCTGATAGCACTTGGACATGTGAGCACACATATGACCCTCACACATCTGCAAATGTATAACAGGCCAATAGAAAACCCCAGAGAATGCTGAGGTTTCGCCTCATTGGCAGGGATGCATCCAAGAAAGAGTAACAAGACCACATGCCTGGAGAAAAAGTTGAGGAGGATTCCCACACATTTCCATAATCCCCATAAGAGATCCCATGGAAAGTTTGTATAGCTGTGCAAGCCCATTCAAATATCTCATAATATATTTACTTATTCCCAGGTGATCAAAGACAACCTTTTTTCCTCCTTTTTCATTAACTGGAAGGTTCCAGTTGAATGTCTCTGAGTTTAGGCTTAGTTCCTGCAAAGACCTGACTTAACATCTCCAGTCAACCTATTAAGGCTTGCGTATGCATCTCTTTATTACTTTTACTATGTCTTAAATTTGTCTATTTTGCTGAATAACCCTCAGCTAGCTATCACTATAAATCGGGGGTCCTTATATTCCACACATATTAATTGGAACATGGTGAGATGATAATGCCGTTGTAATGTGAATCACGCAGATAATCCTGCACACATTTGGAAATCTTTTTACTTTAAGGTAAGAGCCTGGCTGACAAGCCTTTACCTAACATTTTGATGTTCAGTTTATACAGCTTAACTTACATACGGAAAAATCCTGTTTTCTGAGTCAATCATCTTCTTTGTCTGGGGGGCAAGTGGGGACAGTGTAAGTTTAATTTCTTGTATAGGTTAGATTTCTTGTTTATGTGATCATGTGTTTGTGGTGGTTTCACCCTGCCCAGATGCCAGGTACCCACCAAAGCCACTCTATCACCCCTCTGCCACTGGACAGGGGAGAGAAATGACAATGAAAGGTTCATGATTTGAGGTAAGGACAGGGAGAGATCTCCAAATACTGTCACAGGCAAAACAGACTTGACTTGGGGAAATAATTTGTATTTATTATCAATCAAAACCAGAGCAGGATAATGAGAAGTAAAACAAATCTCTAATATCAGTACCTTCCCCAATCCCTCCCTTCTTCCCAGCTCTACCTTCTCCTTGCAGTGGCACAGGGAGCTGAGAATGGGGGTTATGGTCAGTTCATGACACACTGTCCCTGCCAGTGCTCAGGGACAGTAATCATTCCCCCGCTCCGGCATGGGGTTCCTCCCACAGGGGACAGTCCTCCACGAAATTCTCCAGCCTGAGTCCTTCCCATGGGCTACAGTTCTTCACTAACTGCTCCAGAGTGGGCCCCTCACACGGTCACAAATCCTGCCAGAAAAGCTGCTCTAGCATGGGCTTCCCATGGGGTCACAACCTCCTCTCAGGCATCCACCTTATCCAGCACAGGGCTCCTCCACAGGCTGAGGGTGGCTCTCTGCACCCTCCATGTACCTCCTTGTGCTGTGGGGGGACAGCAGCTTCACCATGGTCTTCACCAATTTTTTTCTTCTTCAAGTCGTTATCACAGAGTCATTACTGCCATCTCTGACTGGCTCACACTTGGCCAGCGGTGGGTCTGTTTTGGACCCATCTGGCATTGGCTGTGACAAATATGGGAGAAGCTTCCAGCAGCTTCTTACAGCAACCACCACTGTAGTTGCCTCCCTTCCCCTCCTCCCCACTAAAAGCTGGCACTGAAAACCAAATACAGCATTTCATTTCCACAGTGAATTAGATAAAATAGAAAGAAGAAGATAAACTATGAAATGGGGTTAAAAATAACAAAGACATTTTACCAGACAAAAAGAATGTGTTGCAAATTGTCGGGCCCATCTGCTGCTCTTCATATTTATGGATTTAATTGCACCATGAAAGACTGGATCAGGAAAAAGCAGGATTGGTTCACTGAACTCCTGAATATGATGCAGTTCTCACAGTTGCGTAGAGCCACTGACAGAATGGGTGAAGCGACCTGATAGGCAGCTCAGACATAAATGTCTAATCCACAACCTGGAGCTTTGGTCAGCCAGCTGTGGAAAGGCTGTCTTCACCAAATTTGTTGAGCAGGAAATGATGACTGCTGGATGTTCTCCATCCCAAGTCAATGGAAAGGCGTAACTTTTCTGAAAGCATATTTCCTAAAGGATTTAGCCTTCTGCTGCTCATTACAGCAATAACTAGGATGCTGTCCTGAAGTGAGCCAAACCTACCATCTGAATGTTCATGTTTCCAGATGGCTCCTATCACTGAATATTTCCCACAAATTCCTGTACCTCATGGCAAAACCGCTTCCCCTGACTCATTATGAAGGTGGTTCTGACAGGTGGGCAGGTTGGGTAGGTTCCTCAGGTCATACTTGCAGGAGGGTTAGCTCAGATATTTCTGTAGAACCCTTCTCTCCAATTATCAAATCCCAATCCCCTAAGTATTTCCCAGGATCACTGTTCTGAAAAACAGCCCAAACTCCCAGAACACAAACTTTTTTCTAGAAACAGCTCTGCATTGATGCAGAGCCACATTTTTTCTGCTTCTTTCGTATTAATCCACAATTTTGTTATCTAATGTTACAAGAAATTAAATATATCCAACTACAGAATTTCAAAATCTATCCAGAAATAGGAAGGGAGCAAGCCCACAGTTAGCACGGTCCTTAATGCGGTTTCATAAAGCCCATAGCAATTAAGTTGCAAAGTGCTGTAATTTACATGAACAAACAAAAACAGGAGTGGTGTAGGAATGTTTGCTTCATAAACAAAACAAATGTCACAGACAGCTCTAATACAAGACTGTACAACAAGCAACAGCAGGGATGGCATTGCTCAGTGATTCTGGCTACTGCCTGCAGACGTTCAGGTTCTTTCCAGATGGGCCAGGATTGGTGAAAGAGGCTGGAAAAAGATGAACTGTTTCTATCAGAATTTCCCTGCTAAGGACAACAGTTAAAATAAGCCCAAATCCACATCAGTGCTTGGCTCCAGAAAGGGCATCAAAGAAACAAGATGCAAATTGGGAACCTCACCTCACATTTTAAATGACAGCCCGTGACTACATCTCTGAAACACCAAAAGGAATCTTAAAAATCTCAGCACTTTCACACTTTACTGGGCAGCAACTCAGTACAATGAAAGGGTTCTTAAAGGAGCCCTACAAATGTCAGGTCTCTGGCCTCCTTCCCATCATGGCAAGAGATGTCTGGGCCCCGTAAGAAGAGGGAAGCAGAATTCTCTCGCTGAAGGTCTCTTTGAGGAACAGCTTATGGGGGAAGATAAGCACATGGCAGCACACAGGAGCACATGGCGGCACAGACCCTGGAGGGAGGAGGTCTCACACAGCAGGACCCTACACAGAGGAGCCTGGGAAGCTGACAGATGGGTGAACAATGCATGATCACCCCACAGAAGTACATTTAGAAGGTGCCTTGCTGATATGGGAACACGGGATGGGTTGTGTGGTGAGAATTGCCATGAAAGGAAATGCTGTGTGTTGGGGAAGTGTATAAAACCAGCTTGTTCCTTTGAATAAACGATTCAGGTCAGAGATTCAGATCCAGGAACCAGATCCAGACTCAGATTCAGTCTGAATTTTAATCACTGACAACAGCTGTCCTTGACTTCATTGGAAAAAGCTACCTGGCACCCTCATCAAATACCTTATCAACAGCCCAGTTAGTGTTGTGGCTGCTTAAGACAGTGGGACCAGTTATTCCCAAAACTCTCTCACAGCCTTTGGGCCATGCTGTTCTGTTTTGAGTGTGTAGGGTAAGGTTTAGCCCAAGTTTTCCTATGAACAACTGGCCTTTCAGGTGCTAGGGAGAACATGCCTGTCGTCCAGATTGTCTTTCAGCTAGGTGCCTGACAGGTAGGGGCTCTGGGGCTCCCAGCTTTCCTCAGGCAGGTTGCTGGAAACTAGGAGAAACCTGACTCAAAAGTGTATTCATAAGCTGCAAGAGAAATGTGTCATTTCCCCTTTTTATAAGTGTGAAAAATATGTGAAAATGTCATGATAGCCCCATAGGAGAGAAATTGCAGATTTAACCAGCTCACCTTTGAAATTTGTCAGCATTCTGGTACACTTGATGCCACTCCAGACAAAACAAGCATAGGTAATCTTCCCATCTGGGCACAGAAGCTACTACAGCCAAGGCTGTAGAGAGGAATTACATAATGGTTCAACCTCCTATCTCCGATCCCTTCACCCTTCTCTCCTACCGTTAAAGTTGGGCAGAGAGAGTACATTATCATCAGCTACAAGGAAGGCTTTTACTGGTAAAATAGTGTGACTAATGGTGTTTGAGAATAGTAAATGTCCTTTAGATTCATTAAATTCCCAACAATTTCACAGCTTAAAAATTGTAAGAGAATCAGTTTTTGCTAAAGTTCTGTAAATGTCATATCAGCAATTCATAAAAATGTTTCCCAGCTGTTTTCCTACATTTTCAGTAACATTATGTAGTGAAGGGCCTGAAGAACTTGCAGATGTCGTGCTTTCCTAGAAGAATCAAAATATTCCAGGAAAATGGTTTCATTATTTCTAAGTCCTATAAAATTTCTCAACAGTTTTCAAAAATATGCATTGTGAAAGATGAACAACAAAAGACGTGTCTGAACAGCTTCCCTATTTTGCTGGAGCCACCTATTTCACACAGAAATTCTCCACTTCTGCATTAGCCCTTCTGAGCAGAGGGAAAGCATGGTGATATTGTTCACAAAATCGGATTTGTTACCTGGTGTGCAACAAGCCAATAATTACACACTTTAGAGAGACATTGACTTTTTTTTCAGATTTGTGCTGTGTGCACAGAGGTTTTCCACAAAGCACACCAGCAGAACCTTGTGCACCATTATTTATACACAGAAGTTCAAAGTTAGTAACTTCCCAAGTACAGCCCACTTACTATGATTGGTTAATAGTTTCCACATAAACTAGGTAATCCTAACTTGTGCATATGCCCAAGGGAAGGCATGTGCCATTCTGACTTTTAGGCATGACTTTTAATATTATAAAAAACACAGTTCCTCTAAGGGATACATGGACCATGAGGCATTTGCCAAGTTTATTCAGTGACATTAGTAGACATCCGTAGACATCCAGCATCTTCATTTACCACATCCTTATAGCTTAGTTCCTGGATGTCCTTGACTAAGGAATGCTAACTGTTTGTTCCACTGATTAGGAGTCCTTTCTTGCTGATACAGGAAAGTCTTAATTAGCAAACCTAAGGTATTTAAAGAACATCCAAACTTAACAAAATTTCGACATAGTCCACATTCTGTAACAGTGGTACTGAGGAGAACTGTCACTTTTCACACCCAGAAATCAGTCCTGCTGCTTCAGTCTAAAATAGAAAAGGGCTGTACTGTAAATTACAGATAGTCTTTAAGGAAAAATCAAGAAAATACAAGCAATTTTGGCAAGATATTTGAAGTTCAGTGTCTTGTCTGTGCTTGATTTTGCTGCTGCACAGTACAGAGAAATTGGATGTATACTTGAATATAGTATTTCTGCTTGCATCCAGAGCCAGAAATATCTATGACTCATGCGTGTTAATCTTCACCTCCTGTGATCATTAAATTCTACCAAAATCCTTCTTGCTGGGGAAGAGTTCCCTTTCTAGCTTTCATGGATGCAAAGAAATGTGAGTATCCTGTTCAGCCTTCCTGGGCTTGAAAGACAGATGAAAAGCTTCTCCACACTTTCACAGGTTTTGTAACCATTGCTAGGCTTCCCACCACCAGCAGTGATGGCAGTGCTGGTCCCACAGGGAGAGTCTGGCCAGGGTTTGAGCACTGGACCCACAGCGTAAATTAGAGGTGACTGGACCATGGGAAACACTTGTCACATGGCTGCAAAGCCCCAAATGCACATATACACACCCATTCAGTCTCCTAAAAGAGAATGGTGGGAGTCACCCATATGTGTCACTCACAGCTTCTCCTGGAGGAAACTGTGAATAGTGAAAACACAAACCTGCTTTGAACTATGTTGTTTTTAACTCCCCTGCCTCAGCTTTGAGGAGGGCACATCTAATGCCCTAAACTGTAAAAGCCAGCAACAACCAAGCTCCTCCATCCCTGCCTTGCTGTTGTAGTTGTTAATCTGCTGTGGCTCAGGACAAACTTACCTTTACAGAGCCATCACTGCATTCCCAACCAAACCAGAGACAAATCAGACATGTGCCTTGTCCCCGCCTCAGGTAGTAGCTAGCTTCACCCATCAACACCTGCATACAACCTCTCAGAGAAAGAGTTGAGTCCTGTCTGTCATTAAGAGGCACAAATTTCCATACGGTCCCCAGCACTGCCATCTGCTAAGTTAGAAGTACCCTGACAGCACATGCCAATCCAACTCAACCTCAACCAACACCAAAGTGCCAGTACAGATTTTATAAACCCTTTGAATTCTTCTCTTCCCCCTGTGCATTGGATGGAATTTATTGCAAAAATGTAATGCTTGGAAGTGCTAGAAAATGTCAAAATCATTTAGAAATAAATCAAAGACAGAACAGTCTACAAACCCCATCACTCATGGTCTGGCAAAAAGCACAACTATGAAATTATAGTTGCACTGAACATGGCAACAAGTGACGACTAAAACAAAGACTTGGGACTTTTATCTTTAAAACACTTCACAAGTGTTAAAACAGTCAGAAAAGCAAATCTCCTGAGCAGGTCTGTATCTCCTTACTGCATAGTTAGTGCAAATTCACTGAGAAAAAAACCTGACCTTCTCCCTGATAGTAATTTGGCTCCTCACAAGAGACAGAACTCCTGCCAGCTTGAGCAGTAGATGGACATTGATGTAGGATTTGATTTGGTATTTGCATAGACTGACTAAATTTTCATATCCACTACAGTGTCTAGTCAGTTCTACTGAGGTAGTTGTATTTAAGCCTGCATCTCCCTCCTGCAAGATTTCACACATTTGCTGAGTGTGGCAGCTCAAAAGATGCCCCACAGCATCATCTATAAACAAATCAGCTGTGCTCACACTTGATGCCTTTGGACTTTCCTTCATCAGTGTGGATTGTAACTTTTTTTACCCAGACTTACCAGGCTTGTGAAGATTTATAGCCCTCAAAGGACTGAGTAACTACAGTTGCAAATCTGACCTTGGCACTGCACTGCTTTCAAGAAGTTACCTAGTTGTTAGCAAGTCTCCTATTTATGGAATTTTTTCTTTGCTGCAAATAACACAAGAGGCTACTAAACCTTTCACAGTCTTTAAAAGCATGGTTACAGGTGAATGCAGGAGGTCATGCAGTCTAGCCCTCCTCTGTAATGGTTAGTTTGAGTTATTCGGTTAATTTGAGTTTTTCAAGTTGCTTTCCATTTAACCACAGGACTTGGGATTGAGCAGTGTCATATTTGGAATTCTAGTACCACACACTGGTTTCACTGGAATTTTTAAGTGCCGCAAATTTGTTTGGGCTGAAATCTTCTGTGACTCATTTCATTCCCAAGGTGATCTGAGATAAGAAATCTGCTCACAGTTGCTTCTGAATTCTGCTTCCATACAAACTATATCACTTCTTAACAGGTTTCAAATGCAAACTGGTAACTCAACAGCTAAACCTTTTACTGCTCGCTTTTTAGTTCTGTATCTAGCTGACCAATCTGAGACCACCAATGGGGTGTCATAGCCCCCTCTTGGGGGCTATAAAAAGGAAATTCACATAATCAATATGCTTTTCACAATGTGCAATTGGCTGGATAGAAAGTTTGCTAAGCTGCAGCTATTCATATACTGTCTGGATCCAGTAAAGACACCACCATCAGAAAACACTGAGGTCTGAGTTGCTCTTTCACCTCCATCTCTCTCTGACTGTGGACTCTGTGGTCCATAGGATACCCTGGGAAGTTCATTACAGCTCACATGGGAAAAGCTGGGGACTTGGGGCTCCATGGGTGTGACACCTCAGCTATGAATGCTTATGCTTCTCCTGCTAAAAAAGGAAAGGCTTTACAGACTCCTATTTCTATTCCTTCTGGGGAACTTTTATCCAGAACACTTCTTTGAACTACTTCATTAAATCCAGAGTTAAAAATTAGAAAATGAGAAGGATTTTGATTAAATCAACACATGTACAATTTTCTTACTCACTGCCTCAACTTTGACAAGAATTTTCAGAAAGGAGATAAAGAGGAGGTTTTGCAGTCCAGACACTGCTGGGTTAAACAAAAATTCTCTTCTAATGGCTTTGAAATAGAAACTGTGCCTTCACACATAATAAAATTCCAATGAAGAACAAATCCACAAGACAAAGTTTTCATTTTTCCACTCCAGTGTACTTTCAGATAAAAGGAAATCAATAGTAGCTGTGAGATTCACATCAGAAGGATCAGCTTATTTATGTATGAGCACAGCTCCCGGAAGACTCCCCCAGAAGATGTCTTTGCCATTCCTGGGAACAGGTCAGCCTGGCCTGAGGGCAAAAAAATTCAAGGACGGAGCACTCAGCAGTGACATGAGCCTTTAATCTCTGATAAGTTGAAGACTTGGTGGAAGCAAGGAAAAGTTTTGTACTTCGCTATGGTTGCAGAACCTGTTTTTTGTTTCCTTTCTATGCAGCGAAGCTCAGACAATACTTTCTTTTTTCCCCCCTAGCTTTCTTTATTCTGCAAAATTCATTTTTCTGCTTAGAGAGGTGTTTCTCCTCACAACAGAATAGGGTTATCTTCCTTAAGAGAAATGCTTTAATATATTCATATAGACCAAGCACTAGATTATGTACTTCTGTTTACCAAGGTACTCTAAATTGTTGAATTACATATAGTTGTATTTTTGTCCCATACTGGAGTCCCAAAGCAGAAGCCAGACCTTTGCAGCAGACTTTAGGTTGTTTCAGCCCTGTTGTGCAAGGCACTTGTTGGCATGTGGGTCTCATGCACATAATTTCTCCATGGACAAGGCCATGGAGAAACTCACCAGCAGGTTGAGCCTGGGAATCAGGAGAGGGCCTGGTGTGTCAGACTTTGAGAAGGTAGTCTGTTCTTCACAAAACTGTACTAGATTGTGGAGGTAAGGAACTGGGACACACCTTGCTCAAGTGGGCAGGAGAGCTAGAGATACAAACACTGGTCCCATAGTGTGTACCACACTAAAACCATCCTTTTGCTAAGATTTGACTGCTTAGAAGAATATTTTGTGTTATAGACTTTCATTTTCACTCATTTTATTGCTTCAAGCATTGACAATTTCCAGCAACTCTTCCTTGGCATATTTCTGGGTTAGAAAAAAAGTAAATTCCCTTCAAAAATCTATTTTCAGATTCAAACTTATTATGAATTCAAGCTCAACTCCATCTCCTTTCCACACATACCAAATGCTGTCTAAGATACTTGGCACAGAAACATAGGAGACCGAACTGGAGGAAGACTAAGAAATCTCGTCTTCCAGACTGCCAAAATTTTATTTCCAAAAAGAAAATAATTTCCTTTTTACAACAGAATCCCTCATGACAGAGCGTGAACACAAACACCTGGGCAGGGCTTTGAACAGACTACACCAAACCATTAATATCTCATAATTCTTTTCTTCTTTTAGCTTCCAGAGTTCTCTCCCGGAACAAATGGCACACATCCTGAAGATGGTCTCTTTAGATTTTAGATGTGTTGATTCTGTGGTTCCGTGTTGATTCTGACAAGATTTGTTACATTTCATTTGGAAATTTATAGGCCACATCTCTCAGACTGTCAAGTTATGAGCACAAGCACTGACAGAAGTTTTGCTGCAATATAAATCAGATTGCATAAGAAGTAAACAAAGTTTAAATATCAGATAATACTGAGGCACACATCAGCATTAAAGCACAATAAATCCTTTGGTAAACACTGTAATAAGCAATAGACAGTAAAATTATGTTTACAAAGGTACTTTAATTTGCCAAAATCTTCCTGCATTGTCCATAAAATGTCATAGCCCCCAGTTTATAGCAAATATCATGTAGAAGGAACAAACTGAGAATACTGAGTTTCAGAAACCACCTGTGGACAAGCAGACAAAACACCATTCTTCCATTCCTTTGTTTCTAGGAATCAAAGTTGTCTATTTGAGGTGGTAGAGGTTTTTTTCCAAATGCTTCTTAACAGAGAAATCACAAAACAAAAGAGACATTTCTTACCAAGCACATAGAAAATCAGGTATTGCTCACACTGCTCCTGCATAAAATTTGACCTGCTGAGGTGCCACGAAAATTCTCCTTCATATATTCTCTGCCAAATACCAAACTCCAGAACTTCAGCTGAATGAAAATGAGACAACTTTACACATGTTCTAACCTTCCTTTAACCTCTAAAGTCCTGGAGGCTCTGAATAAAACATTACCAGAATAATTCACCATTCCCCATGGTGAAAACTCTGGACTACCCTTTAAAATTCCTTGTACAACCTCTTCATGGCTTTTTGTATGTAGTACATAGGTATTCACACATCTCCTCTCAGCTACATCTAACAGATAAAATTTTTAAAAAGAGGTGAGAGAGGAATGTACATTTTGGGATCAGGAAGAACCACTTTCTAGCAGTGATCTTTGTTCGTGGCTGTAAAGGGGTTGAGCCAGGAGGGACAGAGTTTGCTGATAAAGGCAGGAATTGCTCCAGCAGTGCAAGCTGACTTGACAATTTAGATGTGGAAACAGGGACCACATAACTGATTGTAATGCCTCTGTCACAGCATTGCACCTTGCAGCCATCTGCCCACTTGAGTGGCCACTGCAGAGAAAACATTATCCCCTGCTAATGATGGTGAAAAGCTTTCACAGAGCTTCCTGAGGACGATGCCTCGCTGTGGTGTAAGCTGCAGATGTGGAGATTTGACTCTACTCGGCAAGAGGGAGTCAGGTGGGAAAACTCAACAGAAAGGGGCATGCACCTCTCCTGTGCAACTTACCCTGGGTCTCTGCAGCAGTCTCAACCCCACTGAAATTCTCCTTTGGGAATCACCACTGGGTCAGTGTGATGAGAAATGAGGAGAGTCCTGGTAAGGCTGGAAGCTCTCTAAGAAAACAAAGTTGGATAAGGAAAGCAAATGAATGAAAATAAAGCAGGCTGTGTGTCCCCAAGAAGACAGCATGGAGGAGGCGGCTGGGAAAGAAGGCAGTACCTTCTCCATCTGCACACACACATGGCACAAGGCAGACCCATCCAAAATATAAAATTCAGGGAAAAACTAAAAACCAAATCATTGCCGGTGATGAGGGTGGGGGGAATCTCTTCAAATCCTGGTGAGGGGATTGGTGCAAGGCTCAAGGAAGACCAATGGCAAATTAATGGACAGTTGCATCAACTAGTCAAAGGAAAAGTACTACAGAACTAGTCCCATGGGATTAGTTAAACAAACACAAGCGCAGGAATGAACAGTGGATACCCAGAGAAGGATAAACACAACCCAAAACAGCCATCAGCCTGCAGCTGGTTGTAAAAGCTCCATTTCTGCCAATGGTCCCCATAAACAATTTTCATGAAAAGAGGAAGTTTATAATTTTCTTTGTTTTAAAAACATTTGTAACTCAATTTTGGTACTAAACTCACTTCTTTTGACATGTATGCATATGTGTGTGTGTGTAGGCTGATAGTCTCTTTTTGCCTGTTTCCAGTCCACAGTTATTTTTAGACCTAACCTTTTGTTCTGAATCAGGAGGGAATAATAAAATAAAACAGTGAAAATTCCTGCAAGGCAGAAGAAGAAAAAAGAATAAAAAAGGTGTTACAGAACACCAGCTTTTGCGGAAGACACAAAGCAACCTTACCCTTCCTCATGCCCCAAGGAGATCATCCCCATAACTTTTCCTGTGCCATTATTTTACCTCACTCTCCCTCCCCACAGACTGGTGCAGCCCTGACCTTCAGAAGCTTTCCTTCCTGACCACATTGCACAGTGTTTCCATCTGTTGCTGTGCTCATTGCAGGTTGGTCCAATGTGCAAAAGCCCCATAGCAGGCGGGCCAGCTCAAACTTCCCCATCTAAAATCACTTGCAGGGATCGGTGAAGACCAGAATAGCCAGTTAGAAAATCTAATTGCTTAGAAAACACTGTAGTCTCAGAATATCCTTTCATGACATAGGGAAAGGGGGAAATGTTTCACTGAAGTAACTCTAAATAAAGAAATCTGCTTTACACAAAACCCACACAAGCACTTCTGTGTACAACTGATGTCACTGCTGACAAGTTACGCTGTTTATGTTACCAGAGGGGGAAAAAAAAGAGAGCAGGTTTTCACTGGCAAGTGGAGTTCAGCTTGTTTCCAGGATAATAACATGGACACAACAAATTTCTCATTTTTGCTTCTTTATTCTCTCATTTCAAAAAAACCATTTTTCATGGGGAGATTGATCCCTCAGTTTACAGTGCAACAGACAGAAATTTTGCAGGACAGCAGATGCTGGCATTAGAAAGCCAGACTTTGGATTGTATCAAAATTTGAATATGCAAAGCTACCCTAAATCACAATCTCCTTTGGCCTTCCAAGCTCTCCTCAGGCTCAGAAACTGCATCAAGAGCCTGTCCTGGGTTGAAGTATATTCTGTTACCATCTTTGTGAGCTGTTGGAACCAGGTGGAGCAGTGTTTTTCCTGCCTTCTCCCTCTGTACTATCTCCTGTTAATGGNCTTATTGAGACATGGGTCAGAGATTGCATTGTCTCTGGAGCACTTAGCCAGCATGGCTTGAAAGAAGCAACATAGGCCAGAGACGGACAAAAGCATGTGCTGCACATGGATTGTGACTATTCAAGTCCTGTCACGAGCAAGAGCAGTAACTCTCACAGTCTCAGTTCTTTCACAGAGGTACTGCCCAGATGACAAACTCACTCAGATCATTTGCTGCTCTGCTTGCTGACTTAAAGCCTTTACAAGTACAGGGGTTTGGCTATGACTCAGGCAGGGGTTGCTAAGCTGCACCTGCTTCCTCAAACACACCAGCTGGGAAACAGCTGCTTGAGCAGAGCACATTGACCCATTGCTCTCCCTCCTCTCCAAAAGATCCCCCACAGTCTCCACAGGCAGTGGACACGTGGGAAGATACCTGCTCAAGGGCACTTCCTGGGAAATGAGGTATTGCAGGCCATAATGCTATTCCTGTGGAGCAAAAACCTGACAATAAGTAGAGCCCTTGTCTTACTAGTAAGCACCCTTGGATGCCAGATTTCTCTGCTCTGTTACTGGAACAGAAAAACAATGAACTAAGTCATTTTCTAACAGAGAAAAAACTGCCAGAGGAAGCAGACTGAAATAAAGTGTTTGCAAACACTGTTTTTCTGGCACAGAAACACCTATTTCTCCAGCCATGTTCCCAACTACTTTCAGTTGCTTCCTGAGATAAAATAGTCCCACAAGGTCCCCAGAAATGTCTGTTTCTTTGTCCCTGCCCCTTCTAAGTTTATGCAGTTTCCTCTATCATCTGCACACCGAAACTCTTGGCACAATCAAGTGGAGCCCTTACTGCCCATCTGCTGGGAAAGTTCTGTTTTAAGGCAGTAAAACCTGAATTTTGCAAATAGTTTTTTCTTCTCACATATAGTCAAGCAAGGTGAGCATATGGACAAGGCACTTCAAGTGTGTTACAGGCAGGGCCAGGAGATGGCATCTGTTTCTGTTCTGTGCAAAATTCTGTCAACAGAGAGCCAAAAGATTTTATCACTAGAAAGCTTCATGCTTGTGGGGTGTTTCTCACATGGCACAACCTGACAACTCCTGGTTCACAGTTTCCAGACACTGGAAGACTCCAGCTCCTGGCATCTAGACACAATGAAGCTTCTGAAGAAGAATTTTCCAGTGCTTTGCAGAAATTTGCTGCATATTATTCTTCAGCATCTGGGTTTTACCTACAACAGAAGTAAGTTCAAAGGCATTTTTACCAGTTCTTTCAGATGATTTATGTGAACTTCAGAAAGCCTTGGGAAGTACATACACTTCTACTACTTGTACATAATGGCTGAAAGGATTTATTTTGTTTCAAAACAACTTTCCCACTGCTTTTTTTCCCAAATGAGGTAGGCCATGGGATGACCAAAAAGATAAGAAAAAGATAAGGATCTTTCTTCACTGGTGAATTCCTACTCTATGACTCTCTTGTGCATGTACAGGTTTTGCACTTTACTTGGCTTTCCTCCTATGGCTTCAATGGTTCCCAGTTTCCACTTGATTAAAGCACAGAAGAAATTAGTAACTGCCCCTTTACTTTTTTCCTAACTGTTAGATGGTGTATCTTTGAAAGGACTTAATAATCCTCCTCTTCCAATTCATGGGTTTAACTTGCTGATGCATGTACCACAGCAGTTTTTCTTTTCACCTCTGCATCATTTTCCCTTTTACTCGTGTCACAACAATGCACAGTGACAGCTCTATACTGCCACGTGAGCACAGTAAGAAGAAGAGCAAGCAGGTCATTCTGAATCACCTGCCGGATAATTCAAACCAACACCAGAGCACCGCACAACGCAGGGCACGAGGGAGATGAAGAGGCGTGCCCAACCAAGTGTAGTTCTGTTTCCAGGATGTCACAGGGCCTTGTCACGGGCAGAGTAATGGAAACCATGAACCTGACTGGCATCACAGAGGTGCCTATGAATAACTGTGGTTCAGCTTATTAATCCGCAGTGGCTTGGGAATTGCAAAAGAGCAGATGCTGTCATGAAAATGCTGTGACTGTGAATTCATCTTACCAGCATCACTAACCATTCAACATCTTTAGGGAAAGCCAGCTCTGCACAGAAAGAACACAAAAAATTACCTAGAAGTTCACATATTGAGTTCTATGGCTTTTGAGGGAGGGTTGGAGATCTTGATATATATGTATGTGTACACTGGTCTTTTAAAGAATATACAGAGAACAGGAAAGATCTGTGGTGCTCTCACAGCCCTTTTTCAATTACCTAAAAGAAAATGCCTTTGTTACTATGAGACCAACATTGCTGAAAACTGAACAGAAAATTATGGAGTCAGTGATAACAGCTTTGGAGAGGGAGGAAATTCACAGCTTTACTTTTTAGAACTTCAGAAGCCTTTATGACCTGGAGACAAGGCTACCATTTTTCTATTTTATCAACAGAGAAATAATCACAAGGTGTTGAACGCTAAATGCATCCCTAGGCCATAAGCTTTCCAAGGTGCCAAAAATTACTTTTTCCTGTCTGCAAGGCCTTTGCTGTAATGAAGCCTTCACTCTATTCTTCACTCTATTAGTCACACCTAAAGTGATAATTTTCTGCTATTACTAGTGATGATTGCACCAGGCTTTTGGCAATGTTCTGTCCTATGAGAAAAGTTTAACATCCGATTGCTGGGGCAAGAATGATACTGGAAGGTTTCACACAAGCTGTACTGTGTCCTGAGCAGAAACTGCTGGAGGCAGCCAGGAGGGCAAGAACAACTGAGGCAGTGAGACAAATGGGATAAGCAGTCATGATGGCCAAAGGTGAATGTAGACAACTGTGGTTATGCATTTAT
>VYXC01006384.1:0-12027 GCA_013397175.1 Platysteira castanea
GTACGGCCGGCACGGCCCGGTCCGGCCCGACATGGCCCTCAACAAGTCCATGCACGCCCGCAACCGCTACAAGGATAAACCGCCCGACTTCGCCTACCTGGCCGGCAAGTACCCCGAGTTCCAGCAGCACGTGCAGACCACCCTCGCCGGCAGGGTGAGGTACGGCCGGGGCGGGATGGGGCGGGTGGGTGCCCCTGTGTGTCCGCCCCCCGACACCCATGAAAGCTCTGCGTGTGCCTTTCAGCCTGAATTTCAAGGATCCCGAGGCCGTGAGGGCTCTGACGTGCACCCTCCTGAAGGAGGATTTCGGGCTGACGATCGACATCCCAGTGGAAAGGCTCATTCCTACCGTCCCATTGAGGCTGAACTACATCCACTGGGTGGAGGATCTCATCGGCCACCAGGATGCTGAGAAGCAAACCCTAAGGCGAGGCATTGACATAGGTACTTGACACAGCCAAATGTTTAATTCCTTATTTACCATCAGCGGCAGTAGCAGCTACAGTTCGTTGCACATCCACAGCAAAACGTCAAATTTGAGAAACAAAGAGATCTGATCTATGCTCGCGGTGGTGAAAGGCAGCCTGAGCTCCACAGGTGTTTCATGTGCCCTCTGGGTGGGCAAGATTTCTCTGCACAAACACAAGAACAGTTATGGCAGGCAATTATTTGGCTTTTCGGGCGTTGAACTCTCTTGAGTGCAGCTTTCTGTGGTATACTAAAATTGTGCTTCTAAAAATGCAGGCAAAAATGTCATTCTAAAAGAATTAAAAAGTGCTTCTTCTCAGTGTTCTAACTAGTGAATTATGTTTTGTTGCTAATTCGTTAATTTGGCTTTTGGATGTCTGCACCAAAGAGTTTGTGCGTTGTATAGCAATATTTTTTAGTGTTCCACTTAATAACATTTTTTCTGTTGTTACACGTATATTTGATAGGTGAATGAACTGTCCTTTCTAAACTTCGATTTTTATTTTAGTTTATTTCAATGTAGTTGTTTTCATGAGCTAAAGTGTAAAAGAGGCTTATGGCAAATGCTAGCTAAGCTGTGTTTTGGTTGTAGATGGCCAATGATTTCTTGTTTATTATTGAAAACAAAATGTCTTTTAAGCTAGACTAAACATTAGCAGATGGATTATATGGTCCAGTATAGTTGTTCACTTTCAGTCTGGATTATTTGGTAATATCAGGGCAATATCTAGATTAGACAGCACATAAATGTAAACAGTCAGCAGAGATGTCAATTTATAAGATGTACACTGATGGCCGTAATTTGGTTTTCATTAGAAATAAAAGAAAAGGCAAGCTCTGTAAGAGGTTCCACACACAAATAATAACATAGGCATTTGGATTCAAAATCTTTGGTTATTATTTATGAATTACTTAAAAGTCACCAGTGATAGTCAATTTGAGTTTAGTTCACATCTTTCATTTTGTCAATAAAATCTTCTTTTACTGTTTCAAATGCTTGATTTCAAAGACTGTTCTGTGCTGAAGAATGAAATGGAGAGAAGCTGGAATTTCCTTTCTAACCTGTTTTAATGCTTGATATTAAAACTTTAAAATTACTGACTTCCTCAAAGCTGGGGTTCAGGAATCTCTTTCTGAGCCAGATTTTATGTTTCTGTTTATTTGGTATTTGCTATCATTACTTTTTGTAATGGAATTTGTTGTTCTCCTGAAATTTACTGACTTGTATTTTTAGCTGAAGTTGTGCTGGATACCAGGTTTGTATCATCACATGGTGTGTCCACAGCTGCTTTCCTCTATAACTCTTAAATTTCTTAGCCAGCTTCTACGCATCTGATATTAGTTTTCATTTTTGAAAATGATTTCTATGAACTTCCTCACAGTAGGTGGCTGGGTAGAAGAGGCAGATCCTTTATGTCCTCCACATACTGCAAAATCTTCAGTTTGAGTTTGCATGGGTTTTGATGTTCCAGCTTTGGAAAAGCAGGAAGTTATCCAAGAGGCACTTGAAAGAAGTGCTGGACATAACCCCTGGCTGTTGTGTCCTGACAGATGAAGTTATAGATGTTTCAGTAAATCAGTGCAACAGATTCTTGACACATCTAAACTCAAGTTTTGTGGTGGTGGGACATCTTTCCCTTTTCTTGCATTCATTCCCTTTAATCCTAAATTTGATTGTCATTGATAATTTGATCACCTAGATATGCCATAATTATTTTGTGCTAGCATCTCTCTCTTTCTGTCTTTGTCTACCTTTTTTGGTATCTTAATTGACACTTAGGTTTCTTTGATAGTTTTGGACGTTAGAGAAAGACAGTCTGGTGGAACAGAATTTTTTTGTGGTTGTTGTATGCATTGAAGTAAATTATTTGCGATGATAGAAAAATTCAGAAGAGAAATTTATTTGTGGTAGGGTTTTTGTTTTAGTAAAGCCAGAATGTATTTGGTTTTCTGTATGTAAATTAACCACTGTCATATAGAAGAAAAACAGCTTAAACCAAAGTTGATAGTTTACTAGAAAATTTATTACAGATTATTAAATTCTTTATTTTATTAAAAGTGCATATTTGACAATGCTGTTTTTCGAATTACAAAAAGAAAGTTCACTAAAGAATTGAGTAGTAGATGATCAGTAATTTTCTTGAAATTTCTTGATCACTATCTTGTTGAAGTTAGTTCTTTTCGGTGTAATAAGTACACAGTTAACAGCCACAGTGTATATAACACCAGAGACTTATTTTACCTTTTTTGTGGATTTTCACTTCTGCAGGGACAGGGGCTTCTTGTATATACCCATTACTTGGAGCAACTTTGAATGGCTGGTATTTCCTTGCAACAGAAGTGGATGACATGTGCTTCAATTACGCCAAGAAGAATGTGGAGCAGAATAACTTGTCTGATCTTATAAAAGGTACAATGTAATAACGTATTTAGTAGCATACGAATGTTGTGACATATTTTTGCCATATCCAGTGGCATTTCAGAATGTGTGTTCCTTCCAAACACATGCTCAATTGTTTGTACTGGAGCAGAATGTTTACTAAGGTCCATGTATGCTTAAGCCAAAAAGCTGCCTTGTCTACCATGGGATGTGCGGATAGAGAAAAACTCTTCCTTGTGAACTTCACCCTGGGATGTTTTTATCTTTGTATTCCTAGTCTGTTACTGAAGTATTTCTTAGTGTTTGTGCTGTTTATGCTGGTAGGAGACCTGGAATGCTCCCCTTGGATAACTGCATGACACTTCCACAAAGGTGTATCTTTGACAGAGAGTTCTTCATCCTCACTTCTTGAATGAAGTCCTGACACTGCCTGTGGTAGCAGTGGCAGTGTGCCAGACTTGGTCTAGGAATGAGCTTGGAAAACTTTCTGTAGGAACTCAGTGGAGTAAAAAGCAGATCCATTTATGAGCTCTGAAATGAAAACTTTTGGAAGCATCCTTTTGAACAACATGTCTTAGTCTGTTGTCCATGTCAGTCTTCAAGATCCAGAACTTGATGCGGAGAACGAGAGTTTTCTGTTACTGCTGCCACTGACTTTTAGTGGTGTGATGGTGGTTCAATATACTGGAAAAGCAGCTGGCAAAGGAACAGGCTTCATGTGAAGCTTTAGTGCCTGTAGTTGAAAGGGCTTAAAGCACATTTGTGGTTGTATTGGAGAACTTGGTATAACTCAGGCAGTCCCTGTTGTTTTAAACAGATTGATGTGGTTCTGCTGCTGTGAATAAACATATGGGCTGTTTGTATGCTAGTCCTTAACCTGAAATCTTTATATGCATGGCGATATTTGTTACATCTCTTTTGTAGAAAGCATTGTTTAGAAAGTACAGGTTTTATACAATATATAATATATACAGCATGTTAAATAAAATATGAAGTTCCTTACTGACCAAATCACTTTTTCTAATAGTGGTTAAAGTACCACAGAAGACTCTTCTAATGGATGCTCTGAAAGAAGAATCTGAGATCATTTATGATTTCTGCATGTGCAACCCCCCCTTTTTTGCCAACCAGTTGGAAGCGAAGGTAAGGTAACACCTTACCATACAACTGCATGTTGTTGAAGCAGCAGTAGTCAGTGGGAAGGTAGCAACAATTTAACCACTTGACGTGGGGAAGGTTGAGTGGAAAATACCAAATCATTCTGAAATAGCATTTAAGTCTTCTCCCTCTTCATCCCCTAAGCCTAAAGGAATTTTGAAAACTTAACTGTTACCCTTCCTAAAGTGGAGGATAGCTGTAGCATTCTTTCACAAGTTCCTACTGTCTTAGAAAATTAGTTTGGAAAGTAGACAGCTAGTAAATCTGAAATCAGGTGCCTGCTGCATAACAGTGGTACAGAAGAATCAGTTCCTGGAAGTTTGCTTAACTGCATTTTTCGTTTCCTTAGTGGTGTAGACAGTATCATACAGGTCTTGCGATACCCACTGAATCTAGTCAGAAATGTACAATACAGGGCAGTAGAAAAAATGTTTAAGGTTTAATTAAACACTATATATTGTAACTGCATAGATGCACTTAGCATGTCTTACATGTCTTGGAACCACATATTTCATATTAGCAGGATCCTGATGTGTGACAAGTAGGTTTGAGATTGTAGCAAATTCACAGATTTGTTTATTTTGAATGGATCTTTGTCTGTTATCCATGGTTCTGATGGGGGAAGTATGAGTAGAGGTGGTGGTGCTTGCTACCCACTAAAGATTAAGATATGAAGCAGTGTACAAAGCAGCATAACATTAAATGTTCATGGCAAATGTTTTTGGTTTGTAATCCAGGGAGTTAATTCTCGAAATCCGCGGCGTCCCCCTCCCAGTTCTGTAAATACAGGAGGGATCACAGAAATCATGGCTGAGGGAGGAGAACTAGAATTTGTCAAAAGAATTATTCATGATAGTCTCCAGCTTAAAAAGAGGTTACGGTAAGTGTTCTGTTCCAGTTAAAAAACCCCAAACACCTTTTATTTTCATCTTTGCCAAAAGTCATGCGAAAATGGTATTTTTAGTATCACTATGGTCCAGTGATAGCTGTTTGGTTTGTTTGATGATACTTGCATCTCACATTGTTCCTGAGCAGCAATTAGAAGTTATTGCTGGAGTTATTTAAAAAATAAAACCTATGCAAGTGACAGTTGTATTTTGCAGCAAAATTAGCACATGTACCTGATAAAGACAGTTCAGGGTTCATTCTCAAGAGCTTTTGGGATGAAAGAGGTTTTATGACATAGCCTAGTGTGTCCGGGGAGACACAATAAAGACGCTTTTACACCTGCCAGGTTTAGCAGAAAGGAGGAAATGGAATGGATTTATTTACATTATTTTATTTTTATACACGTCCTAACTCCACAAGGGATTGGAGAGCATGTTACTTCCTTCTCAATCTCACTGGAGAAGAAAGGTGCTCATTAAAGTTGTTATATTACAAAAGGAATGAAAAACAGAAAATACCGTTAAGTAAACAGTGGCTATTATTTACATGAATTTGTGTGAAAAGAATTTGACTCCAAGGTTAAAAACAGAAGGCTTACAAAAACCCAGGGCAACAGCCTAGTTATCTGTTCATTGTCTTAAAATTTCTATCTTTTCTTGGCTGAATTTTGGTAACTTGCAGCTTTGCCTGCTAAAGGACACTGTTGTACTGAATGCTGTCTTGGGTGAACATAAGCTGCAGTAAAAAACATAGTGAGGCATTCTTTTGAACAGCATAAACAGATGTCACATCTTCAGTTTTCTGATTATCAGGCTTTTACTCCCCCAGTGTTGGACAAAACTGTCCCATGATAACTGGGAAATTTTAAGTTTTGTACTTCAATACATTATATTTATGATTAAGCTTTTTTAGATCCAGTCATCAAAAAATATGGAAGATGGGGTTGTAGAGCTTCAATAATAATTCAGATGAAGAATTTAATCTAAAGTAATGTTTGGATATTCTAAAGATGTGGATCTGGCGGAAAGATAAGCTTCACTAGAAGTGGGAAAATAGCTTTCTTTCTTTTTTTTTGCCTGATTGTTTCCTTGTGAAATATGGGTTATTGTGATGGAAAACTGGTTAAGAGATGAATGAGCACAAGTGGTAGTCACTATGTCTGGTTTTGAGCACAATTACTTGCCAATAGTTGGTTATTCCTTTTTGTTCTGATTCATTCTCCAAAAAAAGTGGAGAAGTTGAAACAGATTCTTGTAAGATGTAACATCTTCCCCATAACTGAAGTCACTCTTTGAAACAAGATTCGTGGTTGTTCGGATGTTGTCTCAATAGTAATACTAATGTATTTCCTGAAAGCTCAGAAAGATTTCCCTGTCCAGTCTGTCTTTGGCCTTTCTGTTCTGAATTTTGTTGTACTCTGTCCTAGTCACTCCGTTTAAGTGCAGTTTTTGTTGTTGCTTTGGTTTTAAATCTTCTGTTGTTTTTGCAGCTTTCTGATCCAAGTAGTTCTTATTGATAGCTGTCATTTTCAGTTGATCTCTATTTGTAAAATGCTTTTTTAATGTGTGCTTTGCAGATGGTACAGTTGCATGTTGGGGAAGAAATGCAGTTTAGCACCACTGAAAGAAGAACTTCGAATCCAGGGGGTGAGTTTGCATAGAGCCCATATATATCTTGCCTGTGTTCTGTACAGTATATAGTATGCTTCAATGCATGTGGGTAATTATTGTTGAATTATTTCGCTGAGTTTTTATTACAAAAACGAGCTGCAATTCCTTGTTAGGGAAACAATTGAGGTTTAACTATTGTAGATTCAGAACTGACAAGTAAGTAGCAAATATTGTCTCCAAATTTTTGTCTTTAGCACGTTGGAGCATGTCTTCATTCTGAAAGATTCAGGGTTTCTGCTTTAAAATAGCCTTAACAAGGCTGTAGTAAAAAAAAAAACCACCAACAAAAAATCTAGGTTGCTTTTCTCTTAGCTCACATGAAATTAGCAATTTGGTTGATAAAAGAAATAGTAATGTGATTTAAGTGGCAGCGTTGTTGTTTTGTTTGTGTTCAATTCTGGCACCAAGTAAAATGGAACTTTGTGCTACTCATTAAAGAGGACTGTGCAAAGGACTTTTTGATGGCTTTCTGGAGGAAGCATACCCTTCACTGATTACCGTACAAAGAAAATAATTGTGAGATCTGGCCTTGTATATAGTGGAAGGAAAGAGAATGCATGGTGAAATAAATTCTCAGAAAGATGAATTACCAAAAGCAGATGCTAGGCAAGACACAAAATTTCAAGTATCTAATTTTCTTTGTCCTTGAACTGTTGGCACTTCAGTCTTAGTAAAGTGAGAGAAGTGAGAGAGGGCCCCGACACCTCTAAGCCATGTCAGAAACAATCTCCGTTTTTTGTAATGAGAAAACATGCTTTGTTTGAAAATGTGTGCAGCAAAAAAATGTTGTTTATTCATCTGAAATAACGCATTGCTTCTTTGCATAGGTTCCTAAGGTCACTCATACTGAATTCTGTCAGGGACGCACCATGAGATGGGCACTGGCGTGGAGTTTCTATGATGATGTACAAGTACCTGTAAGTAGCTTAATTCTTGTTTGCTTCTGATTTTCTGTGCCTCCTACTTGAGGAAGGGGCTAATGAGCTAGAACTACTGTGATACAAACTGTTCTTCTTCAGACTGGAATATTGGATGTGCTGGGCTGTATGGACAGCGGAATTTCTTAGATGCCTGCCAGTCTGTTAGCACTTGTGACATGTGATTCATGAGTGGCCCTTGTTGAGGGTGGAAAAAGGAAGCCATTGTAGGAACTTCCTGTGGGTTTTAGTGAAAATAAGGATCATTTGTAACATACCTCAAATAGCAGTTTAGTAGTAATAAAAATACGCTAAGTTTGGGGCTGGATTTGAATTTAAACTTCCCTCTGAGAACTCAGTTTTAATTTAACATGTGGATTCTGTTACCAAATAGGTATGACCACGTCTAACTCAGACTTGCCTACATGAATGTAAGTGGAGCTTGTTCACCTTAAATGTGAGCCAGTTGCTTTTTTGGATCTGGATGTTTGTATATTTGAATATAGGTATAGACAATAACGAGTCTTAAGGAAGATGCAAGGAAACCTTCGGTGCACTTGGATCAAAATGTGGATATTGGCAGTTGGCCCCTATTCCCAAGAGCAGCCACACTTTCTCAGCTCATGGAGAGCTAATAGTTTGAAGGAACCAATGAAGCTTTTTGCCTGATACCTGAAGATAAACTCCCTCTGTCCATCAGGCTAGCATAAAATGCATGATCCTTTTAGCTGGTTTGAGTCTAAAACTCCTGGGGGTGAAATGAAACACGGCCCATGTGAATGACAGCTTAGTGGCTTGAGTTACACTCTTAATCATCGTGTCTTATGGAATCACAATCTTCTGAGTACAAAAGTCACCCCACTAATACTGCACAGCCTTGTAATTTTTTTCTTTCTTTCTTCTTTTAGTCACCTCCCTCTAAAAGAAGAAAATTAGAGAAACCACGAAAACCAATTACATTCATGGTTTTGGCTTCTACAGTCAAAGAGTTATCCATCAAAGCTGCAGCTATGGGCTGGGATGCTGTAGAAGCTATTGCTGTGGTTAGAGCCTGGGTAGAGAAGATTCTCACTGATCTGAAGGTACAGTATAAAGTGTTAGATGTTAAAACAATGTCATAGTTGAAAGCATAACTTTGAGAGGATCATATGAAATTCTGCTGTTTTCCGCAATAGGTTCAGCATAAACGTGTTCCTTGTGGAAAAGATGAAATTAGCCTCTTTGTGACTGCCATTGAAAACTCCTGGATTCATTTGAGGAGAAAGAAACGAGAGAGAATAAGGCAATTACGAGAACTTCCTCGAGCTTCTGAAGATATTCTGCAAGCAATGGAGGAGGAAAAGAACAGCCAGAAGAGTGCAAGCAACAACTCAGACTGTGAAAACCCCAAGACTGAAGACTCTGAAATGGGGTTTATGGCACCTGATGAGGATGTCCAGATGACGGCAGGTGATGAGCTACCAGAGGAATCTGCTGCCAAAGAAGAACACGGTGATCCTGTGAAGGAAGAGGAGGTGGAAGCAAAGCAGGGAGGAACATCGCTTGGCAAAGGTTCTGGTGATGCAAAGGAGGAACCTTGCCCTTCAGAGGAAGCTAGCAATCTGACAGTGGAAAAAGAGCAAAGCCCTAAAGAAACTAGTGGGGGTTTTCTCTTCAAGTGTTTAATGAATGTGAAGAAAGAAGGAAATGATGTAGTAGTAGAAATGCACTGGGTTGAAGGACAGAACAGAGACTTGATGAACCAGCTGTGCACGTACTTACGGAACCAAATTCTTCGACTGGTTGCTAGTTAGCTCTTTTTCCTACTTTGGTAAAGTAGGTCTGTCCTCAAATTTTGTAAACTATTTTTCATGAATTAAAAATTTCAGATAGCAAAACCTGGTTTTTCCCCCTTAAAAAAAAGGAAGAGTAGAATGAAGATAGATGTCGCCTTTAATATTTTAAATAGCTTTTTCAAAGATGTAAGAAGGACATGAAATGATGAGGAAGTAATAGATTTCATACTGCAGTTGTAAAACTACATGTTGAAGTGAAACATGTCTATGCTGTGAGCATTTTAAATATCAGCAGTGCTTATTCTGGTCTTTTTCTGGCACAATAGAATTATATATTGTTATTAAGTAGAAATCTGTACTGAGTTATTTTCTTCAATATTTTTTCAGTACTAATACAGGAAACATTTAGTCTGCAGTGGCAATTGTTTTCTGCAGCGAGGAGTCTGTAGCAGAGTATGCCTCTCCTCCCTTTAATATATCTAACTTTTGCTCAACAGAGTAGCAGAATGGATACGTTCTCCAAGTGTCAATTCATTAAAATAATCACTTCAGGAAAAATGTGTGTTGTATTTGTCTGGTGCTTGGGTTTTGAAACACAGAAGGGCCTGCTGTTAGCATCTGGTTTTGTAAACTTGAACAATGAAAGAAGCTTTTTGAGCTGCTTGATTTAAAGAGGATTAAAGTATGTTGACTCTTCCATTAGACCAACCCTTGCTTTTACTCAGATATAATTGTCTGAAATGACAGCAGTATTTTTAAAGAATTTTGCTTCCATTTAATCAAGAGATTGCTTTAATGACACCACTGAGAGCACATGCTCTCATTCTGCTTCGAGGGCCGGAAATTTCTTCTGCAGGACACAGATGAGTACAGAAGCGTTAAGTTTTTGCAAAGGAAGACATTTGGAATGAAGACAGTTGCTTCCACCCCCTGCTCCTATTTATCACTGGCTGTTTTCCAAGTGTTTCTGGGCCAGTGACCTGTTCCTGTGAGAAGAGAGGGACATGACATGGGTCTTGGATGCCTCAGAGAGAGTGCATGTATGTGTTTGAGATTATGAGCACTGGTCCTGGTTCATGTGAAGTTGTTGTGGTGGTCCAGCCCAATAATGGGCTGTGGCAGTCAAACGCCCACCACATCTCAGCCCTCCAATAGGTAGATGAGCAGAAGTCTGAGGGCAGAACAGAGATCTAAAGCTGCATTCCCTTTCTAGAAGGTTCTGTTTTACTCAATGTTCCATTGGTTCCCAGTTCTAGCTCCCGCCTCTCTGTTTTCCCTATTGTTGTCAATCAGTTGTCTCCACCCCTCAGATTGTACCCCATTGGTTGTAGCCCTTTTCTCCACCCCTTTCCCCGACTATAAGAACCCTAGACCCTTCCCTTCTTGTGGTCTTGGTCCCTGGATCCTTTTAAGGAATGAGCTTTTTGAAACTCATACTGAGACCCTGCTCTCCTTCTTTGCTCCCAGGTGATGCCTGCTCATACACTGAGCAGGTTGGGACACGCTCCCTCCTGCGAGGAGCCAGCCTCAGGTCTCTCTGCCAGCAGTCTCTGCTGTCCCCTCAGACTGAGGGCACGCCCTGACAAAATCACGAAGNCGCCCACCACATCTCAGCCCTCCAATAGGTAGATGAGCAGAAGTCTGAGGGCAGAACAGAGATCTAAAGCTGCATTCCCTTTCTAGAAGGTTCTGTTTTACTCAATGTTCCATTGGTTCCCAGTTCTAGCTCCCGCCTCTCTGTTTTCCCTATTGTTGTCAATCAGTTGTCTCCACCCCTCAGATTGTACCCCATTGGTTGTAGCCTTTTCTCCACCCCTTTCCCCGACTATAAGAACCCTAGACCCTTCCCTTCTTGTGGTCTTGGTCCCTGGATCTTTTGAAGTAATGAGCTTTCTGAAACTCGTACTGAGACCCTGCTCTCCTTCTTTGCTCCCAGGCGATGCCTGCTCATACACTGAGCAGGTTGGGACACGCTCCCTCCTGCGAGGAGCCAGCCTCAGGTCTCTCTGCCAGCAGTCTCTGCTGTCCCCTCAGACTGAGGGCACGCCCTGACAACATCACGAAGGCGGCCTCCCGAGCTGTGATCCATTTCTCCCAGGAGAGATACAGAACAGGGAGAGCTTTTCTGAGAGAGTGGTGTAAGTGTGAGTGTGTGTGTTACCCAAAATAAAGCAGTGGTGCCCAGAAGGAAGTAATTGCATGTGTTCATGCTGCTGGAACTGCCTTCAATGTTCACCCTTTGCTGTACTTGTTTTTGGAAAGATTAGTATGTTTTCTTCAGTTGAAAACATCTTAGAAAAGCCTTATTTTTTTGGTAAGTGCTTCTTAGCACTTCTGTGGCTGCTGGACATAGACATGCATTTTTTGGGTACTGCGGAGTTTTCACAGAACGGCTGATACTCATGTTGCTGAGGAGCGGTAAAACCACTCCTACTCTTAAGAGAATCTGAAACAGCTATTTTGGCATCAGAGCCATTAGAAACAGCAAACGAGGCTGTTTGTCCTTTGTGCCCTCCCCTGTTTATTGCTTCAGCTCTGCAAGGCCAGCCTTGTTTTGTTGAAGCAGACCCCGTTACCTTCATTAATGATCTCAGCTTTTCACCGGTACAACACGAGTACCGCACGCGTACCGCACGCTCGGAGCGCTGCGTTAGCAAAGACCGGTGATTTTACAAAGACAAGCCATACTCCGCAGTGGCCGCAGGCCTCGGGCGGGCCGCGCTCCCCACTTCCCTGCTCCCGGCCGTTCCCGGCTCCCGCCGGGGCCGCGG
>VYXC01006384.1:12064-67996 GCA_013397175.1 Platysteira castanea
CGCGGCAGCGGCTTGGCAGGTACCGGCGCGGGACAGCGCAGCCCTACTCTCCCATTGCCCTTCTTTCCCTTCCCCGCCTTCCCGTCGGTCGTGCTGGGCGAGGGGGAGCGGGGCTGCCCCGGGGGGCACCGGGGCGCTGCTGCAAGGGGCCGGGGACCCTCCGAGCCTCTCCCGGTGTGGGCGCGGGGCCTTGGCCCCGGGGGCCGCGCTGCTCGGGCCGCGCTTCGCCCCCTCTTTCGCCCTCGAGGGCAGCAGCTGCAGACGAGGTACGTCCTTGTGTTGTTAGCAGGGTGGTGATCGAAGGATTTTCCTGTACTACTCACTATGTAGTTGAGGAAGACAATCGGAAAATGTGTATTCTGTGCACACTTCTGAGACGGGGGCATTCTGTGTGTCGTGTAACAGCGGGCCTTGTTCTTGGCCTCTAGGTGCTGCCATAACACAACAATCGGTATAGTCCGTTCTCTTTGGTATGCCGGACAAGGTTTGTTTACCTACGTTGTTCAATTTATTCAAGAATATATCTAGAATATAAAAGAAGTATACACAATATATTTCTATATGAAATGTACAAGATTTTGTATAAACGTCTTGTGGCAAGGTGTCATGTCAAGTGGTCCTGCTGGTAGACAGAGCTGCTTAAAGTGTTGCTTCTAGATGCTATACATACATTTTACCAGCTTATTGTGCTCTCGAATCAAGAGAGAAATCAAGACGTACACAGTATCGAGATTGTATACAACATCTAAAATCAAGATATTTACATCGCACCTTGCAGTTTCATCTCTTTTGTGATTTTTTTTCTCTAACTTTTTAAAGCATTTACATCTCTCAGTCTCTTCTCCAGTCATGTCACATCTTCTCACTGATGTGATTATGTTCTGCAAGATACAATTTTGTCAATTTCTGCAAATGGAGCAGAGCAAGGCAATGTACACATTTATACAGTCAGCTCCCCAAAGACAGTTCAGTAAGCAGCACTGTTGTGTTCAGCTGGCCCCACACTCTGGAACGATTTTCCTTCTGAGAAATTAAATACCCAATGCTTCTAACCAACAATTTGTATCTTCCTAATTTTGACTGTTTCTTAGCATTGTTTTAGTAGATAAAAAATAAGGTTAGTGTCACAGGTATACTTCTCTACACAGATCTCTAAGCCACAAGTTTCCAAACACACGTTCAGGTCTAATGTATTCTTCAAACAGCGGAATCACATAATCCTTTACTCATTCCACCTTTTACATGAAGTTTGTTGATTTTAACACTAGGGAAAAAGCTTAAGGTCCCACCACATAGGGGTTTTTTATGTTTCTGAGTCCTCATTCTGCCATATTAGTCACTGTATTGGATTTGCATGACAAGGGGGACTGTAAGAGCAGCTTCTGCGAGACGCTTCCAGAAGCTTCCCCTGTGTTGGATAGAGCCAATGCCAGCCAGATCCAAGAGGGACCTGCCACTGGCCAAGACCATCAGCAACAGCAGTAGCACCCCCGGGATGAGGTATTTAAGAAGGAGAGAAAAAGCCTGTGCAATGGCAACTGCAGCTGGAGGAGTGAGAAAATGTGATGGAAACAGCCTGCAAGACACCAAGGTCAGTGAAGAAGGAGTGGGGGACGTCCTTCAGGTGCTGGGGCAGAGATTCACCTGCAGCCTGTGGTGAAGCCTGTGGTGAGGCAGGTTGTCCTCATGGAGGTCCATGGTGGAGCAGAGGTCCATCTGCAGCCTGTGGAGAACCCCATGCCAGAGTGAGTGGCTGCCTGAAGGAGGCTGTGGCCCTGTGGGAAGCCCACACTGGAGCAGAGTCCTGGCAGGATCTGTGGAGACAGGAGCCCACGCTGGAGCAGGTTTGCTGGCAGGACCTGTGACCCCATGGGGGACGTGAACTGGAGCAATTTGTGAAGAACTGCAGCCTGTGGGAAGAGCTCATATTGGAGAAGTTCATGGAGGGCTGTCTCTCATGGCAGGGAACCTGCAGTGGAGCAGGGGAGGAGTGTGAGGAGCTCTCCTCTGAGGAGGACGGAGTGGCAGAGACAATGTGTGATGAACTGACTGTGACCCCCATTCCCTGTTCCCTTGTCCTGCTGGGGGGAAGGAGGTGGAGAATATTGGGAGTACAGTTGAGCCTGAAAAGAAGGGAGGAGTAGGGGGTAGGTGCTTTTAAGATACTGTTTTATTTCCCATTATTCCTGTTCTGATTTGATTAGTAATAAATTAATTTTCTCCAAATCAAGTGTTCTGCCTGTGATGGTAATTGGTGGGTGGTCTTTCCCTGTCCTTTTCTTCACCTGTGAGCCTTTCACTGTATTTTGTCTCTCCTGTCCAGTTGAGGGGAATGACTTTGGGTGGCACCTGGTGTCCAGCCAGGGTCAACCCACCACAGTCACAGTTTAGGACAGAGAATTCTGGTCTCCTCTGAATTCCCCTTGGGAAGCCTGTTCTGCTTTGTAGTGTATTTCTGTTCTCTCCCAATGGTGCTTAAATTTTTGTTTGGTATTTTATGGTACTTTGATTATACAAAGTGAAGCAAAGCTTTCAGAGCTAAGCTATATATCAAGTGTTTTTATGTATTTGTGTAGAGGAGACTGGTCACGCAGCACTGACAGCCTGGGCTGGGGTTAACTTCAAGGCAGCAGTTGAAATTTTTAGTGTGTTGAGAGAGAAAATGCTGGCTGCTTATGCAGGCTGGTATTGTTGATCTAGCCTGCCCTTATGCTGGCCACAATGGTGGGAAATTTCTTTTCAGAATTTTTTGAATGTACCAGTACAAGAACGGTTACAGTAGAGTAGGAACACAGGATTACTTGATTTTTATCTCAATTTGGCAAGGTCTGTCACAAAATGCTGTTACAGGAACAATATATTTATGGGTGATAGGGGAGGCATTACTGTGGATCAGAAACCTGAAAGGAACAAAACACTTGAGTTTTCTTAATGATTTGGAAAAAGAGAGGAGAAGGAGAGGAGGAGGCAGTGTCTGTAGTCAGCACAAAGTTGTTTAGGGTTACTAAGACAAGAAATAATCAGCAAGGAACTTAATTAAGCTAGAGGAACTGGCACTATTGTGAAGATACTAATGGGTGTTAATAAACTGGAATATAACACACTGTATAGAGTAGCTTGAGCTGCTTGTTTGGTTTATGTTGTGGTTTTCGTTCATCTGTAAAACAAAAAACAGTGGGCAGTTCTGCAATCAGTGAGAATTACTGAAATCTCAGTAGCAGTAATTTAAAAGGGAAATGGTGTGGGTGAGGATGAGATGGCAAATCCATTGTAATGCTGTTACATGAATCAGTGCTGAAGCTCTGTTTAAGTATGTATTTGGTAATGGCTGCTCTGTCTGAAAAGCAAATACCAGGGCAAGAGTTTGGTGAAGGAATTAATTGAACGTGGAAAATCTTATAGGAGGAAAAATTTAAAAAAAGATGTCAGAAGATAAGAAAAATGGTGAACCATCCACACAAAATATTGAAAAATATAGGGCAGGTAGTTATTGCCTTTTCTTGTAATACAGGAGTTTGTAGAGAAGTTTGACATTTAGGCACATAACCTAGGTGACCTCAGATTCAAGGATGATACTTGAATTTTAATTTTTTTTTTTTATTTTCTCCTCCCATAGGGCAATATCAGCAGGTAAATGTTCCGGAAGACCAAGCAGACAAGTTGCTCCTTGCAAGCTGGGGTCTTCCCAAGGCAGTTCTGGAGAAATACCACAGTCTGGGAGTGGTGCAGATGTTTGAATGGCAAGCAGAATGCCTAATGCTTGGACAAGTTCTGGAAGGGAAGAACCTGGTTTACTCAGGTATGCGAACATCTGACAAAACCAGTCCCCCCTAACTTTTCCACTGCCATTTACAAGGACATACTAGTGCTGAAGGATTCTGATCTGGCAGCTAGAAAGGTCAGGATCCTCTTCTGGAGACATCTTATTAAGATCTCTCCCATTGATGTACCTCAAACTTGACTTAATGGTCTCCTTTCCAGATGTGAAGAGAGACTTTTTGCCTCATTTTCTCTGTTAAAATTCCTTTAGAAATTGATAATTAGGAGTCAGCTAATGGTGACTCTTTTTTATTACAGACTGTCAACTAAGAACTGAATGATAACAGCAATTGAAGATATACATACTTCTGAGAATATTATTTGCTGTTAGTTTTTTTCAGTCCATTTATTGTTTCTCATCACCTATTGTGTGTGGGGTGTGTGTGCAGAAGGGGAAGTAATGCAGAAGGAGAAGTAGGACTGGTGGACTAGAAATCTGTAGGAAATGACAGTTGGTTGTCTGCCTTTCATGGGAAAAAAGGTTCTAGAGCAGTACTGAGAAGATGAAGAACTTAGAAGAGAGGTGGGTGATTTTTAATCTTCTTGACTCTTTATAGGGTTGACTGCAAATGTGGTTGTGGGTGAGAGACATCACCTGAAGAGTCCCACCCCAAGCTCTCCAGTAACTGCTTTCTATGCTAGATTTGTGCTGCTTGTTCTTTGGATTTATTTTTTAAACTTTAAAAATTAATTCCCCCCTCCTTCTTTTTCCCCCAAGCTCCTACCAGTGCTGGAAAGACTCTTGTCGCAGAATTGCTTATTTTGAAGCGAGTCCTGGAGACTCGTAAGAAAGCTCTTCTCATCCTTCCCTTTGTCTCTGTGGCCAAGGAGAAGAAATGTTACCTGCAGGTAAGTAGGATTTGAGGAGGGTAAATTCATGGGTAGTAGTTGTTGGGTCACATTTTTTAAACAGAAATGCAAAAGCATGGATTTGGGGGGAAAAAAATTGGTGAGTTTTTTGAAAAGAAGTAGATAATTTAAAATTTGCTCTAAGTTAGTGATAAAAAAAATAAAACTTTTAGCCAAAAAGGTAAACTTGAAAAATTTTTATGGAGTTGACTAAAACATTTGATTTCAGCTTTGACTTTTAAAGCATTGTTACTTGCATTTATTCACTGATTTTATAAGATACAAAATTTAAATGAAGTTTCTAATGGAAAACTGTGTTAGGAAAAGTACAAAGAGAAGGTGTAAATGTTATCTTAAGGATAAAAAGATATTTTAGCTTTCCTTGGGATATTCCACCACAATTTTGTGCCTTTGATTTCACTTTGACTTTGCTAATTTTTTTTTCTGCCAGAATATGGTTATGTCTTGGCTTCTTCACCCCAACTATTTAAAAAATAAAATTACAGTGGGAGCACTCTTAAAAAACCATAAACCTTTTTGAAAGACTTTCATACCAAACATGGTTGCCATCAGGTAACAACAGTGACTAAAACCAGATTCAAACCCAGCAGGCATTTTTGTTATATTTTCTGGCATTTAAGACAGTTTGGTTGTTCATTAACTGAGATGGTATCTTAACTTTACAAATTGCTAGGAAATCCTACAAACTGAGTGCAAAAGATACTTTGTAGCAATTGATAATGGAGGCACGTTTTGTGCTTTTATCTTGTAAAGCTGGAGGATTATTAGAGCTCTGTTCTGCTACTCCTGGCATGAGGTTTGGGCATAGCTGCACACACTTGAGCTCAAAGGGTGACCTACCTGTGAGGTCCAAATATTTGTGTCTTTTGTTAATGCTGTGTGGGATGTGTCAAAGGTTTGGCATTGCAGTAATGAGACCTGGAATAGAAGTTTTTGTTTCCTGGCTTTCAGTGTGAGACGTGTCATCATTGTGTTAGGAGTTCCATGTTTGGCTTTTGCCCAGGATTTCTCAAGAGGAAGGTGTCTTTGTACATGAGCCACTGATACTATAAACTGTTGCCCTGTGTCTTCCCTAATGTTTTTAATATTAAATCTTTTTATATAAAACAGTTGTCCTCATCTTTTACTCAGTTATGTACGCTGTCTTGCAACGTGTACTCTGTGCCTTCTGCTTTGGAAATAAAAAATGACAGTGGAAAAAAGAAGTGTCAGTAACTGGCTGAGATATGGCTTTAATCTGATTAGTTGGCATTAAAAGTACTAGAAATTGTAGATGTAGAGTGCAGGCTTTTGTGTGATTCCAGCAGGCATTGGTCAAAATTCAGAGCTGTAACCTTGGCATGATGTTCTATATCCTTGGAAAACAGGCCCTGTTTCAGGAGGTGGATGTGAGAGTTGAAGGCTACATGGGAAGCATGTCTCCTGCTGGACGTTTCTCTGCTCTGGATGTTGCTGTGTGCACCATTGAGAAAGCTAATGGACTAATCAACAGGCTCATAGAAGAAAACAAAATGGACTCACTGGGTAAAATACTAAGGCTTGACCATTTGTGGGGATTACATATTCTGAGTACGTGTGAGATCATGGGATACTTTGAATTTTCTCACTTCTGTATGTGACAGACATACCATATAGGAATATATAGCAATTTTTTTCTTCCAGAGAACCTCTGATTTGGATTTAGGAGGACAGTCAGCACTGTTCCATGTAGCTCTGCAACTGGATGAGTAGGTAGAAGCTGCAGGCTTTTATTTGCCTCACATGAACGGCAAGCTGCATTTAACAATGATTCCTGTAGCTAGGAAATGTTTCCTAATCCAGAAAACTGAATTAAAGCTCTGAGATATGTTTGAGTTCAGGAATGTATTATGTTCATTTGTTTTAGACAGAGATTGTGGAATCTAAGATCTATCTTCATTTAGCTTGAGGAAGAGGAGGAATTACATTCTGTGCTCATCTGGATCCAGATAAGCGGAATGAATACATAGTGCTCCTCTGGGTAGGCATGGTGACTGGGAGGGCTGTGACATTCATTTCTGTCTTGTTTGCTCAAAAACCTTCTGTCCTTGGAACACTGGCTTCTAGGTCACTGTGGCCCTGATGGCCACTAGATAATGAAAGTATTCATGAAGTATTGAGGATGAGATAAAACCTGAAGAAGCCCAATGTTTCCGTGTGCACTTGGAGAGACACGTGCTTTCCTAGTCCAGTTGCAAGTTTGTTATTCTCCTTTTTTCTCTGCTCAATAAAGCTATACCCAGTTATGTTTTATACAGTAATCCTTCTCGTCTTCACTCTGTCCTGTAACATAGCTGGTCGCTATTTTAAGAACATAAAAATTCCAAAAATAGATGAGGATCAAACTGCTCTGTGTGCGTCTGGTATCATAATATTCTGCTGCATTGAGTACCAGAAGAGTTTTTTAGAGAGAAAATGGGAAATAAAACCTTGCAGGTTTTTTCAGAGTGTGAGATCCTGGGATAACACATTCACACCTGGATCTCTAGGGGCTGAATCACCACGAATGATTTAGGGACTGCCAGTAGGCTGGAAGATGGGTGGGTGACTGTTGTGCAGCATTTTAAGCTCATTCAAATGGAGGCTCCTGCAGTCCAGCTTGATTCTTGAATATATATCTTCATTCCTTCACTTGCAAGAAAACCAGTTATTTATTTCAATATATGGCTACTTGGTTTAAGGTTTTTTTGCTTGTTTAAACTAGGGTTAGTTTGATCCTATGTTCCCACACTGTACAAGCTGTACTGCCAGCACAAGGCAGACAATGGGGTCAGGATATGCAACTTTATGTTGGCCTGTGTGCATTGGAAGCATACTCAGTGTATTAAAATGTATTACTTAATGATATCATCTTTCAGAAGCTAGAGATATACCAGATCCCTCTGGCTGGAACCTGCATTTCATCCCTACACGTTCTTGTGCTTTCTAAGATGAATGTACTTGAGAACAGTCATTGAAGTATAACCAGCCAAGTGGCTGCAAGATTTGAGTTTGAATATGTGTTCTCAATACCAATACTTCCTTAAAGCATCATGTTTTTCTTTCACCAGTTGAAAACACCTCTACTGCAAACCTGCATTTTGCTTGTGCCCCAATATGTTGGCCGTGTAACTGAAATAGGGGCAAAATTTTTTTTTCTTTATATGCTTCTTTGACATTAATTTTAAAATAAAAGTCTGATTTCAAAAAGTCATCTTTATGTAAGAAATGGACAAGTTTTCTGTTTGGAGGTAAATTTTCATAAAAGCTGTAAAATATGGGTATGAACTGAAAATGCCAGTTTAGCTGTCACCCAAAGCAAGCTTGTCTGAAACTGCAAGATTGTACCTTGTCTTCTAATTAATTCTAAATTTAGACTAGTTTGTAACAAGGGTGTTCTATCTTTTGAGATGAGTTATTGGGACTGCAATCCTGGCTGGATTCCAACTCAAGCTTGAGCTGTTCCTTTTGTTAATGTCAACCCCATGCTGATAGCTCACGTTGTCTTTGGAAATTGTTGAGATAAACTCAAATCCTCTGCCTGCCAGAGCTCTCTGTGCTGTATGAAGCAGTTAAAAGCAATGTTGTGTTGCTAATTATTATATAACGTGTCAGTTTAGAACATCCATGCACACAGGAGATTATATTCCTCTCATTCAACCTCTTGACACTGATGCTAAAGAAATTTTTAGGAAAATGATTAGAGGAGAATCTGCTGCTTTCTCAGTGTGTCAGCTGGGAATGGATTTGTAATGTGCTGTTGTGATACTTGTTTCTTAATTTAAACTTGAAATTAAAACGTTACCAGTGTAATTATATTAAAAAAAAAATCAAGTAGTCCCTGCTTGTCATTCACGACTTTTTAGTTTTAAACAGGATGGGGAATTAAAACAACCTAGTTATTCTACAGTAAACGTCTGGTAGCTCTCAGGTACTTTTTGGCTGGTTTTTTTCAGCTGTCTTCTAGGAACACACCTAATTTGCAGATAGAAATAGCAGACTGAGTCTAGCCTCAGTACCTATGTAGTGTGATGAAGTTTTGGCCCCACTTGCATTCCTGAACTTGTTGAGCAGAAAATACCATTGTCTGCTGGGGCCTGAAATCCTTGGCTACAGTTCGATTTTAAGATGAGGATAGCTCTGAAAAGTGCTGGTTGCCTGTTGGCTGCTGCTGTGTTAGCCCAGTGGTGTGCTCTGAGTAGTGCCTGCGTAGGGGACAGCACTTGTGCACCAGTGACAGTCAGGTGTCACCAGCCTGCAGAGTGCCGAGGCAGTGCAGCTCACAGGTGTAGCATCTGTTTGAGTGTGTGTTAGAGCTCAGTAGCAGCAGAGGCTATAAAACAAGTGATCCTTGCAAAAACCAGCAGCACTCCCTGTGTTTGGCCTGTAGGTACTGTAGGTACCACCTAGTGTGCTATGCTTCATCTCAGGAGGCAAAATGTGCTGCTGCTTGGCACACAGATTGGAAAGGTGACTTATATGGATTTTACTTTGATAGGTACCTGACTAAACTGTTCTGGAAGACATTTTTCTTCTGGAAGAATTCAGACAGATTGTTGTATGGGGAAGTAAGAAGAAGCTTTTTCTGGTAGCTGAATAAATATGTATTTGGTGACCAGTGAATTGTCATTTTTTACAAGCAAGCACAGAATAGAGGAAGTACAGGAAGACAGAGGAGATGGATGGGTGGGAGTTTGTAAAAAGAAGCTGATGAAGCAGTGCAGCACTCTTTTCTAACTTAAGTGGCTTGAAAGAGAAGGAGGGAGAAAACAGACGGAGAGAGAAGGAACATATGTAGGAAGGAGGGAAAAAAAAGAGAAGGAAAAATAGCATTGAAACAGATAATATAAGGTCACATTTGCCCTTAAGCTCCTGCTATTTTAGCCGTAGCAGAAAGATATTACATAGCTGCACCAAAGAGGAAGAAAATTCCACAGCAGCAGAGCTAGTGAAGCGTGGTGTCCTCTGTGCCCTGCTTTTTTTGTTTAACCTTCTTTTATCGTACTCTGTATCCTTGGGGCCTTGTCAGCTGGCCAGAAGGGGTATCTACTGCTGCTGAAGGTGCAGTAGAGTGCAGTAGAGTGACTGTGTTTGGTGTGCAGGAGGTGCACTGGGTGCCTGAGCAGTAGTGACTCTGTTTTCTCCTCAGGGAAGACCCTGGTCTGGTCTGTTGTCTCCAGCTGCTGATATTCAGAAGCCTTTTAGACATTATTCTTTTAGATATTTCTCCACACCTTAAAAATTTGATGGAGGTGGTTAATAGATTAAAAAGTCATTTTCAGGAGGTAGGAAGACAACAAAGCTGTCACATAAGGACTTTTTTTCATTAGAAAGCCAAAGCTAAATAGTAGCTTTCAAGTTTGGTTAATGAAGAACAATATAATAGGAAGCAGACTCTGCCAGTGTAATTACATCTGCTCTTGTTTTATTTCTGACGTTACTGTATTAGGAAAAAGTAAAAAATGATGTTTTTAACTAAGACAGTTATGTCAACAAAGCTTTTGACTAGCTCATTTGGGTGCTGGAATTTTCCTTTCCAGTTACTCTGAAGCCTGGGGGTTTTTACTTTCAAGGAGGTTACAGTATAGATGCAATACTGTTTTGTGGGGTGGCTAGACTGACAACTCAACCTATTAATTTTTCTCTTTTAAAAGCTGATTGTGTGTGTGCTAGTGGTGGGTGTGAAATGTCATGACGTTGGTCATAATCTTTCTCTCCCTGTGACAGAAGGAAGCCATAGTGGTGTTGGTAAGCACAGCTGGATTTGTGAATATAAATTTCAGTTCATCGTGTGGAATGCCGAAGGATCAAGGCTATTTGTTCTCAGTTTGGAGCTTTGTCAGATATGACCTGAGTGCTTTCCTTTATCAGGAGTGGTGGTTGTGGATGAGTTGCACATGCTGGGAGACTCTCATCGAGGATATCTGCTGGAACTCCTCCTGACCAAAGTGAGATATGTTACAGAGAAGGTAGCAAAGCGGTGAGTAGACGAGATGTTTGTCTTTTAATGCTAAATAATTGATGACTCTAAATATTTTGTTCTCTGGGTGATTGAAAATTTGGGTTAGCTCCAAGGTTTTTATGAGAATGATGACCTAGACTATTCTGTTTATTAAGATCTTATCATACCACTTTTCAGGGGCCTGCCATTGTAGTTAAACCCTCTTTTCCTCATGGTTTTGAATTTGTGTGCTACCATGGGATTTATTCTCTCAGGAAAAGAAATAAGGCTGACGCTTTCATTTACTTCTTTAGCCTGTTTTTTTTTTTTTTAACGTTGGATTTTTTTAAAAGAGTATTGCTAGCAGGTTTGCCCTGCTTAGTTTTTTAGTGTTTCATGGAATGGTGTAATTATCCTACTGGAGTGCTCTGGTGTTGTGGAAGAGTGGTCATGCTTGTAACTTGTGCATGGTGAATTGATCAGAAGGCTTAGAGGATATGCCAATAGATTGCTTAGTTAGCACTGCTCAGGGTGAGCTCTGCTTTTGCTTATAACATATGGTAGCCTAGTGGTTGCATGTTTTCTTGCCTTTAGCACAATTCATTGGACACTGTGAGGGATTAGATTAGATGTTTGAGAAGAGTTCTAGAGGCTTTTAAGAATTCAATATCTAGAGCCTCAGCACCAAACTGTCCAACAGCTTCATAGTGCCCAAAGAAAGAAAAAAGGAAATGGAGGAGGTGGTGTAACCTTCTTAATCTTTATTTATGGTGCTGAGAGAAGAATCAAAATCAACTGTTTCCTTAGCACAAGAAGTCAGATTTTGCCAGTTTTCTCTGCTGCTTCTTGTCTTGTGACTTGTACCAGTGCTGGGCTAAGCCGAGACCATCTGTTTAGTTCTGGGGGAACTGCCATTTCTACACTGTCTCTCCACTGGACATTTCATCCAGTATTTCCCATCATGATTTCCAGGATCCAGCAGTGTTCTGGGCCTAATCACATCTGACTTTGCATATTCTCCCCATAAATCCTGGAAGCCAGTACACTTTGGAGCAGTATGGGTGACTTTGCCACTCCTTTCCTCTTGGTTTAGCATGTAGCTGCAGCACAGGTGCAGGCCCACCCTCTGCTTTACTCCCTTGCGTTGAAGAAGCAGGAAGGAGAAGACACTTGCCAGGGGAAAAAGGTACAGGTGCATCAAGGAATGTTCCTGGGAAGATACAGTGTTCCAGCCTTCACCATGCAGGCGTGCCAGGGCCCAGATTCTCTCATCTCTTCATGCCACTGTCAGGGTCAAGGTGACAGTGGTACCCTGAACCACTTACTGACATGAGGGAAGTGGCTGCTGTTTTTGTTTTGGAATCCACTTGAGATTCCTTGAGCTGAAGACCGCTTGATTTTCTCTGTGATTCTCTTTGATTTCTCTGTGATTTTCTCTGTGATTTCTCTTTGATTTTTGAGCTGAAGACCGCTTTGATTTTCTCTGTGTCCTTCTAAGTGTGTGTTTTGGGTTTTTTTCCCTCTGTTATTTAATGAGCTTACATAAAGTCTTTGAACACTGTCCAGTCTGGCCAGTTATCAGAATGAGCAGTGCCTGTCCCACTGAAGTACAAGCTGTGTCTTCACACCAAGAAAGTGTTCTCAGATGGCCATTGCCTGTGTGGGTGTCCAAGCTTCTCCATGAGGCTTTTCCAAACTCTGCCAAAATTCTGCAGCAGATTTTTCTTCTCCCCAGTCAAATAGTGTGTTGTGGAGCTGGAACATTTTTAATTCTTGGAGGTCAAAAGTTGCTTTAGGGAGGAAAAGGCCCAAAGTTCCTGTAGAGGCAAAAATCTGCAACCTTGATGGTGAAGCTGTATTAGCAGACACTTAAAGAGGTTGGATAACAGAGAGTCTGCCTCTCCCCATCTTCTTTATTCCTGTCTCATCAGTGCCTGGCCTTTTATACTATAGCTTCTGGGTAATCTTGTTTTCTTTGTCTTGTCTTTGCCAGGATTACCAGGGTCTTCTAAGAAGATTCAGGTTATTTCTGAACTCACATTGATTTGTCAGACCTTTTTATATTTTAGAGTCTCGATTTGTGGCTCAGTGCAATGCAAATGAGTAGTTTTCAAACACAAACTTAGAAGCATGAAAAAACCCCTATTATGTGGCTGTAAAAGCCTGAATTAAAACCTACATTTGGGTATCTAAATTAACAGTTTGTGTTTTCAGGCTTTTTAGGAGTCCATTACTTCTCACTGCCTTTAGTGGAAGCTGCTGTTCATCACTTTAAGAACTGAAGCTTCTTGCTTCTTTGCTGTACTTACAGCTTTGGTTCCCAGATCTAGGAAGACATTAGTCTAGTATTATTTGTCCTGAAATAGAAACAAATACAAGTGTTTTAATTAAGGCATTTAAGCTTAGAAACATTGCTGTGGAGGCTGAGGCATTCTTTATTTCCATGTTTTTGTTAGTGGCAAGGAACTGGTTGATCTATGTATTTCTTTTCAGTCTCTCCGAATATGCAGTCAATTTATAGCTGTACGCTTCCTAAAGAAGGTTAAGGTTTAGGTTCAAATTGATTAAAAGTTGAATTATCTTGTTATCAATGCATAACCTGACATTGTATTTGCTAAGAGTAGAGTATGAGCTTCTTTCTTTCTCAAGAAGTTGAAAAAGTTAGCTTTGCACTTGAGAGGCTGGAAGGAAGTAGATTGAGCTAGTTCTTCTGAATTCCATTTTCCAGAACAGTAGCCTATGTCGTCACTAACTTTCATTTTCTTTTAACCACTTCCAGACACACGAAGAGCACCAGCCCTGGTTTTGGTGGGATACAGATAGTAGGCATGAGTGCTACCCTCCCTAACCTGGGGCTCCTGGCCTCATGGTTAGATGCAGAGCTGTACTGCACAGATTTCCGCCCCGTGCCCCTTAAGGAGTGGGTGAAAATTGGCAGCAACATATATGACTCCTCCATGAATTTAGTGCGAGAATTCCAGCCCAAGCTGCAACTGAAGGTAACAAAATTCTGAGCAGTGGCTTTGGGATAACGCCTTTCATAGTGCTAAAGTTAAAAAGATAGCTCCTGGTATGTTTTTTATTTATTTTTAAATAGGTTACATTCCCAAGGTCATTGTTTACTTCATAGATTCATGCTCAACCTGATAAAAAAATTGATATTTTTGTCTTCTACTAACTTTAACAAAAAACCCCCAGAATACACACACTCATGAAGGTCTTGAAAATTCTTGAATCTGACTTCAAGACAAAGTTGACTTTGCAGTTATGTTGTTTCTGAGCACTTGACAACTATAAAGAGTTTGATTCTCCCCTTACCCACCACTCTATCTTGTGTCTAGGAATCTCCTTCACTTTCATGAGTGCAGGTAAGTATTTCCTGCTTAGGCCAAGGAATTTGCATTCAGAATTGGGAGAAAGTATTTGTATTAAAATCTGGTATTGAACATGCTTATGTAAAACTGCTAAATGACCTAATTTTGACAGTGATTAGAAGGCAGATGCCCATCCTGATTCTTCTGAATCTGTTTTCAGTATTCAGTCCTTTTGCACACTTGAAAAGGATATGGAAAGTTAGGAGTAACACACTACAATGATTTCAAACAACCAGATGGGCAGAAATGGGAAATTTGAGCTCCCTACTTGTAGGGTCCTTTTCTGTGGAGTCTTTGAAGGGTGAACTCTCTCTCCAGTCCTTTCAACTGCGCTTTGTAACACTAGTATAGTAGTTGGACAATATGGGCAGAATGGCAGCAGTATTTTGGAATGTTTTGCATTCAGTTCTTGCTGTGCACATTCTCTTGTCAGTAGCATGGTGGCAGAGCAAAGAAAAAGTATCCTAGAAACAAAAGGAGATGTTTTTCACTGGAGTATTTGGAAGCTAGCTTTTACGTGGTCGTATTGAGAAGGTGATGTTGCATTTGGATATTTTTTGAGGTAGTTGCTTTGGATAGTTACTAAATTAAGCAAGAGAAAGCTAAACTAGGCTTATGACTCAACGGTGTAAGGGAGTTGGCTTATATTATAAGATTGGGTGATCTTGGGCTTAAAATTTATCACTGGACCTTCAGACTTCTGTGCCTCAGACTGGACCCATAAAAGGGAGCTTGATGACCTCACCACCATGGCTGAATTTATCTGAATTCTTGTGGAGAAGTTCCTGCCATTGCTCCCCTGTTTTCATTTGCATTTTAGTGCTTTTTATTCCTTGCTGTACGCCTACACTTTTCTCTTCCTCCTTTGGCCTGCCTGCTACAAGAGAATCTGACATAGCCAAGCAAAACAGATCATTGCACGGACTCTCTTAGGATCTTAAAACCAAAAAAGCAAGCTGTAAACAGCAGGGTTTTGCATGAACATCTATATAAGTATCCCTAAAAGCCTTCCACTGTGCTCTGAACACTTGCAGTCTTTGGTCAGCAGTGCTTGCTGAGTGCATCTTATTGGGGATGCTTAGACTGCTATGTATCACGCTTTTAGTTTAGACATCCAAGTTAACAAATCTTCCCTAGTAACTGTAGAGGGGTTTTTCTTCAGGGCTCTTCCTAGTTCTTCTCCACTCCTGTTAGCCATGATGTGGAGGTTGCAGTGATTTATTTGTGCACTGTGTGGCCTTCATTCAGAAAAAAATTTATGGAAGCAAGATGTAAAACGTTACGTGTATTCATGGGTAAGGTCTAGAACTGCCCTCAACAATATGGTCATACTTGTGCTTGGACTTCATAAAGCAGGACAGAAACTAAGATAACTAAGATAAGTGCTCCATGTTCTTTGCATCTCTTTCTGACTTGAAGTAGAAGATTCCTACTGGGATACAGAAGAAGGACAACATTTTACAGACCTCATTCAATCTGAGAGTGCACTGAAAATATTTTATCTCACTTCAGGGAGACGAAGACCATATTGTGAGCCTGTGTTATGAGACTGTTTGTGGGGGCCATTCAGTCCTTGTTTTCTGTCCATCCAAGAACTGGTGTGAGAAGCTGGCGGACATCATTGCCAGGGAGTTCTACAGTTTGCAACAAGCTGAGAGTAAGAGAAAAGTAGTTAGTAGAAGACTACAGTATGCACAGTGCCTTTAATTTTAGTGTGAACTATAAAAATACTTTCTCTCTCAAGGTTCTGCAAAAAACTCAGCCTTTGCCCCAGTTGTTGTGGACAGAGAAGGGATTGATGAGGTTCTGGATCAGTTAAAGCGTTCGATCTCAGGCCTGGATTCTGTGCTCCACCGTACTTTGCCATGGGGAGTGGCATTTCATCATGCAGGTATTCCTGAATATCTTGGTCTTGAATTCAGTAATGGTTAAGTCATATGGGTTCTTTTTACTGCAGCTATCAGGAATTTACTAGTTGCTTTTTAAAGCCTTTTGTAGCTCATGCCTAAGTAAGCTTTGAGAATCCCACAGTTAGAGGCAAACTTGAAATTCTTTTTTTGTGGCTGAAGACTTTAATTTACAAATTCTTTTGCTAAATTTTATCTCTGTTATGTTGGATAGCAGCAGCTTTTAGAATACAACTTCACTGGGGTTTTTTTGTGAATTGCCTGAAAAATTAAGTGATTTGCAGCTCAAGCATTTTCAAGTTGTTCCTAAAGCTGCCAGAGTATTTCAGAGCAATTTTCCTCAGCTTAATACTGAAATAAATGAGTAAATAGAGGAAGTGTAACAATGAAAATAAAAATTAAAGGAGCATGTGTTGTGAACACTTCTGCTTAGATTTTGTATGTCTTCTTAGGTAGGTAATAGTGTATATCACCTGTTGATTCACTGAGAGGAAGGACTGACTCAGAGAGACAACAGTGGCTATGGCATTGATCATGTAGGAGGAATAATTCCAAATGCTTATAGAATCTGTATTTCTTTCTCAAGTGTAAAATTGTCCTGAAGCCCTGAAGGAAATTTAGAAAGATACATTCTAGACCTGTAATGGGAGTAATGAAGAAGGAGTCCAGGGTCAGGATGGCAGATGAGTAAATCCTAATTCCCTACTATTTTCTCATTTTTATTTTCTTTCTTTATGTATTTACTTGCCATGCTTGTAGATAAGCAGTAAGGTGTTCATCTTGCTATGCTGTGTACAAGCAACTTAGAAAAACTAGTTTATTACTGTCAATTGAATAAGAGAAGTTTAATGATGAAATTTTGCTTTACTTATGGGTCAGAAGAAGTTAACTAAAGTAGTGCTGCGAGTCTAGTTCCTAACACTGAATGGTGAATGTTCATTAAGTTTGTTTGTTCTTCCCTTGCTGGAGAGCGATACTGCTAGCTCTAAGTGCAGTCTCACCCTCACAAGGTTCACTAAAAGCCACGTGTCCTCAGGTCTGACTTTCGATGAGCGGGACATCATTGAGGGAGCCTTTCGGCAGGGCCTGATCCGAGTCCTGGCAGCGACCTCCACGCTCTCGTCGGGAGTGAACCTGCCCGCGCGCCGCGTCATTATCCGGACACCCACCTTCGGCGGCAGACTGCTGGACATCCTCACCTACAGGCAGATGGCTGGGAGGGCTGGCAGGAAAGGGGTGGACACAGAGGGTGAGCAGAGTCTTTATTAACATTCTGTAAGAGCGGTGTTAAACTGATTAAATCCAGGGCAGTACTTCGCAATTACTGACTAATCATGATGAATTCCTTTGGTGTTCTGTATGATTAGGTTAATCAAGATGAATTTGTTTGGTATTAACTTGTTTGGTATTAATGGAGTAAAATTTGTAATTCCCAGGGGATTGTTTTCGCTGCCTGAGACTGACTTTGGTATTTACATGTCAGTTACTCCGGGAACAGGCTATTTTCTCCTTTGAATTCTTGTTAGCTTCTAAGGCTGTGTTGTTCATTTGCCTTAATTCTGTGATCCATGGTCAGTTGACTAAAGTGTTTACAGTTTCATTGAGAAAATTTGCAGTAAACTCTCACTGGACAAGCCTAAAATGTAAGAAATGCGTTTAAAGTCTACAATCCTAATTTGAAAAACTTCCGTTGTCGGAAGTTGTGATTTAGATTTATTAAACTTCTGCAAAACCTAACCATCAATTTTATGGATCCTGAAAGTAGTAATGAGACAGAGACAGGGGGATAGGAACAGGAGTTCACAGATAATATGGCATCTTCTTGCATACAGTGGCACTGATTGATGTTCAACAGAATAATCTTGCCTGTTATTTTAATTTGCAATGGAAATTTATCTTTGTGGATGAGGTTTGCAAAAAGCCACATTATACAAGTATAAACACAGTAGAAAATAAGAAGTTCAACAGATGCAGGAAGTGAGATTTGCCCTCCTGGTTGTTTGATTGGTGCTTGCTGGAGCCCTATGTAAGCAGACTGTTCTTACATTTAGCTTTCTATTTTTGCCTGAGTAGCATAGCAACAGAGCATTTTGCGACCTATATCTCTGCGAGCTCTCCCTATGCGTTCGAGAAAAGGGCAGCTGCATGCTGGATTTTGAAATTTTCCAGACGTTGTCATTTGACTGTAACTGGCAGGTGTAAAATTACATTATTCCTTGAAGTTTCTTCTTTTTCCCCTGCAAGTTACAATAATTAGTACCCTTTTTGACAGTTCTGATGTGACTGTGTTGTGCACAGTAAGCAGTTGATTTTATGCTGATGAGCTTCATGAATGTACCATTTTTTTCCACTCCATGGAGTCTTTTGGATGAGAACATAAAGCTATGTTGCCAGCTGCTACTCTTTCACAGAGTAGGGAGACTGGAGGACAGCAACTTCAGCTGGAAAAAATGCCTTATGTGGATATGAAATTTAGCTGACAGACAGAAGATAAATGCTGCTGGGTTGGATTCTTCCTCCTCTCCCAACATTGTAGTTTTGGATTGTCTTACAATTTGATTTTTTAATTTCTTTTCCTTGATTTGATGGGAATTCAAAAATATCATTTTAGAGAGTGAGATTTGTTTATTTTTGCATTCATCAAAACTGCCATTTTCCCAAGGAGGTATAGGTAAAGCTGAACAAAACCTAGAATTTAATAGGGCCTTTGTTGGTTTTAATGGAGTTTTATGCCTAGATATCCAGAGTCCTCTGGTGTTTGTCTGGTCTGATGCTAACCTAAACTTCCCCTAGCATCTGAAATGTTCAATAATGGATACTAGAACAGCTCAGTTCCTTTTTTAAAATTTACTGTCTACTAGATGGCAATTATTAGCTTTAAATTCTCAGTAGCACCTTGGGAAAGCATATCCCCCAAGTCTTGTAAAACTGTCAGGTAATGTCGAGCTAAGTGGATACCCATCTTCTGTTAGATTTTCTTTTAGATCTATCACTCTGAAAGAGTCAAAGGGAAGTTTTCAGAGGAAATTGTAGGTCACATCAGAACCCAAATACAAAATGAATATATTTTCTTCATTGCTAAACTAAAAACAAGCTTTTCTTTCACAAAACAATGCTTTACAGGCAGTTTAACTTAGATACTCCCCAGTTCTGTCAAAGGTACATGGTCAACATATATCAAATGTTTCATCTGGCAGGATAAAAAAATCCAAGACACATCCTCTGAGCATCATTTTATCTTGTAGTTAATTTATGTAACCATGTTTAAGCTGTATTTTGTTACTCGCCTACACTGCATTTATTTATTCTGTTCATTAAATTTAAGTGCATTTGTGTTTCCATTACCTCTGGATTTGCTAATTACCATGGCATTTCCACAGCTACAGTTTTATTGTAAGTTAACATTCCTAGGATCTTACTAAGATACCCACTACCAGAATTACCTTGTGTCCAGACTGCATGCATTTAAATCTTAACAAGTTATCATAAATCTATCATGATATTTACTGGACAGTTAATCCAAAACTAATGCTCTCTTCTTAGTCAAAGGCAAATGTGCCCTACTCTTAATTCATTTATCCTGTGCCAACTGGCAAAGCTTGCAACCAGCTAAGGTCTTCCAGTGATCTAGTTTCTCTGTAATAGCTTTGTGAAAAAATATCCTTTATGTGATCACTGCATTTTCCATGGCTAAGCTGTACTATGGTCTCATTAAAGGAATTTACCCATTATTATAATTTTTCTTTTGTGGCTCTGGGACACTTTTTGTTTCCCACAGAGTTTCAGTAGTTAGAGATTAACTTAACAATATCTGACAGAGAATTTTAAGGTAGAATATATTTAGATGTACTTTCAGTGGAAACTATGCAGGATACTTACATGTATGTGTAGGAAAGTTCAGAGGATGCATAGTTACTTACATTAGTAATTTTTGATTTCTGAATTAGTTATTTTTGGAGTGAAAGCTGGTTGACTTAATACAAATAGTCAAAATGCTGTGCAGCTTTTATGTTTTCTTCTTACTTTTGAGAACTTGTTCAGTTTATTAATGTAATGAAGAAGTAAAATTGATGCCACTGTATATTATAGTTCCGGTCAACTCCAGAACAAGAAGCAAGAGTGGTTCAGCAGCAAAGCAGATGCACAGAGAGGTTGTGGAATCTCCTTAGCTGACTTGGCAAGACCCTGACTAGCCTAATGTAACTTTGAAGCTTGCTCTGCCTTTAGTTCTGATATCCTATGCGTCTGTGGAGTTCTTACACACCAATTCATAGGCACTGTTCAAGGTTGTACATTTTTTTCTCTTCTTTTGTTACTCAGCTTCTTTTGAAAATACTTACAGTTCTCCATTCCAGTACTATGTCCTTGATGAACTGTGTACAGCTATTAGAGTGCTAAGATGCAGTACTAAGGTCATTGGTGTTATATTTGTTTTGGTTTTCTTTTCTTTTCCACTAGGTGAGAGCATTTTAGTCTGCAAGCCCTCAGAAAGATCAAAAGGTGCTGCTCTACTTCAAGGATCTCTCAAGCCTGTTTGCAGCTGTTTGCTTAGAAGAGAAGGGGAAGGTGTTGCTTCTAGCATGAAAAGAGCAATACTTGAGGTATGGGACACTCGGAGAGGGATGAGAACTGTGCTTGCACCCTTGTAGGGTGGTTTCTTCTGTGACACCATCAAATGTTTTCTGTGCACTTCTTTTTCATGTGTTTCCTCCCTTGTCAACCCAGTCATTTTATTTGGGCCTGCCAGCTTGCTTCAGTATTCAGCATTCTTTTGCTGAAAACCGGGATGCTTCTCTGCTTGCTGCAGCTTGGGATGTGAGCACACTCAAAGAAGCTTTGCTACTGCATTTAGATGCAGTCGAGCAGAAGTCAGAAATAAGTGTAGTTCTTAAATGTTATGTGTGACCTGACATTCCTGGTGAGAGGATGCTGATCCTAGAGGCTTTGTAGGCTGAATTGTGCCATAGTGACATTTGTGGAACCTTGTAGGGTCTCTTATTTACCCCCTCAACTTACCTACCTCTTTTACACAGGAATGATTGAAATTTTGTGAATACATTTTTGGCACGCAAACAGGGGTGGTACCCAATTTGCTCCCTCCTCTGGGAGGGTTCCTATAGGAGTAAAAAGGACCAAAAGGATTTTATTCCACATATGTGAGCTTGTGTCCCTTTCCAAAGCTGCTTTTGGGCTTGAACTTAGATTAGATGCAGGACTCTTTAAATAGAATTTGTTTGCTATACTTTTACTGTCTTTTGAAAACTTTTGTGTTGCTTAGAACTCGGTTGTACTTCCATAGATTTTGAATTTTTAGCAGACCAGTGGAATTTCTAAATGTATTTTTCTACATAAGAGCTATCTAAAAGAAGGGATTCCTTCAAAGCAAAACCAAAATCCAAGGTGAAAGAAATCACTCTCAATCAGGAAAACAATGATGGGGTATAGCATTCATATTTATTAAGAGAAACCTTCAGTATGCTGAATAGCCTTTTAAGAACTCCACCTTCACGGTTTGCTTTTTGTATTCACGAAGTTGCAGTCTGTCTTCTAATTTTAATATTTCACAGTGTTGGCTAAGAGAAATTCCTGGGGCTAGTATCAAATTTAAATTTCTGCTATCAGTATGTCCACTTTCAATATAAGATTTTTGTAAATCATTCTTTCCCCTAGTGTAGTCCTCTTACTTCTACCCAAGATGATTTCTTGCCAAGAAAAGTCTTTAAGAGTTGGCTGTTGCTTTGCCTCATATTCCCCTCTCTGGGAAAATGGTTCTTTAAAACTGAGATGATGCATCACTCTCTTTGGTTCTCTGATCTGATGTTCCATCCTACTGCATCTCTGGCAATATGAACAGGCAGTTTTCTTCAACAGATCATCGTGGGGGGAGTAGCCAACACTCCAGAGGATGTGCAAACCTACGCTTCTTGCACTCTGCTTGCATCCAGCTTGAAAGAAAGCAAGTGGGAAAATGGGAAAGGGCAAGAAAAAGCACAGGCTGGACCTATCGAGGCTTGTGTGGCATGGCTGCTGGAAAATGAATTCATTCAGGTCGTGGACTCTGGCAGTGATGTGGAAGGTAAAGTTGGTGTTCCTCCCCAGTGATTGCAGTTAGTTTTGATTTGCTAAGTTTTCTGCAACTGAGCAGATGTTCAATGTAACGTAATAGGAAGGACTTCTGTGCATTTTTTTATATTAAAGAATTGGATGAAGAATTTTCTAACTTTCTGGAAGGTATCTTTACACCTGCTTTAACTTATTTTGCATGCACATGTTCTTGGAAGGCACATCATCAGTCTACAAATTCCCAAAATATTTTTAAACAAAGCAAACTTTAACTACAGGATTGATGCACAGTAACTGCAGACTATGAATTTTGTCTTTCTAAAGAAGAGAAAAAGGCTAGTTTAGGTATAGGCAAGGCTAAACTTGTTATTATTTCCATTTTTCTGTCTTTAGAATGGAGACATACACTATTTCTTATTGAAAAATCAGTTGTGAAAAGTTAGAAATCTCTCAAATGCAGCACAACCTGAAAATTATTATAAACTTGCACTTAAGTCTTTCTCTATGTAATACGTATTTTTTTTTAACAGCAAAGGTTTATCATGCAACACATCTTGGCTCAGCTACTCTTTCCTCTTCTCTTTCACCAACTGAAGCCATGGAAATCTTTGCTGACCTGCAGCGAGCTATGAAAAGCTTTGTTCTGGAGAATGATCTGCATATTGTCTATTTGGTAGGTTCCTCATTCCTTGTCTTGTCTTTTCTACTACCAAAACTAAGGGGAGACAGGACAATGCAGAGTTCTTGAAGGCTCCTTGAACATAGGTTTGGGTTTTTCTGTGCTTTGCTTAGCTTATCCTTTATGAAGATAAGTTTCTAAATTGCATATGCCTCAGAATGAGTGTGTTACCATAGTGTCTATTGTGTAGGCAGGTGATGCATGCCATTTAAGCCCATTGTTGTCACTCTTGACTTCCTAAGATTTCAGAACTTCCTAAGTTTTGAGCATAACATAATGGTAATTTTTTTGAGACACTTGAGGTTGATTAAACAAATTGGTTTTTGTATGTGTGTTTGGGATCAGCAGGCTTAATTTCATATTACTCTTGGAGGCCCAGAAAAATGCCGGGCATTTAGTATCTATTTGGCTTCCAAAAAGCCTCAGAGAGCCACACTACTTCCTTTCTATGGGTGGGCCTTTCTTTGGTTCAGTTACAGTGAAATTCATCCCTGATTGAGTTTACTTGCCTGGTGATGCTGCTGAAGGAAGGAGTGTGATAAATCTTATGAGGGAAAAGTGTCCCAGAGTGTGGCAAGATTTATGAGCACATACACTTGAAAAGCTAAGCACTGCTATTTAAGACCTTTGGAGAGGAAGCCATGAACTTGTGAAGATTAATGAGGAAACCAGATAGAGTTGCACTGAACAACTTGGGATTCATGGCTGCCAGAGGCCCATCATGCAATTATCATCCAAAATCTGACAGTCAACTTTAGCCTTCTCTAAGTGTAAAGTGTATTCGCTTTACCAGGATGATAAGTCAAAGGCAAAATTTGGGAATCTTGTCTGAAAAGAAAGTTTACTTCAAGAGTAATGTGCTTGCAATTACAAAGGTTGTTGAGCTGTGGGACAGGGGGAGGCAAGAGGCTGAGGATACCTGTCTCTGCTTGCTGTGTTCATTAACCCAGTTATGGGCTAATACTGATAGATATTTTTGGATCTACTACTGTCCCATATGTACCCATATCTCTCTTTTAGAGGACCACATTATATTTTGTTCTATTTCTGCTAGGTAAAATGAACTCCTCTGTGTTATGCACCAGTGAATTTTTCCCCTGTTTGCATCTCTCAAACAGAAAAAAAAGGATGAAATTTGTTCCTGTTCTGGGGTAGAGGCAGTGATGGCATTATGTTTTTTATGCTGTACTTTTTAATTGCAGCAGCTTGTCTAAGGTTATTTTAAATCATACACGGTTGAACAAAATGTTCTTGAGATTCTCTGCTGTTAAGCTACTCTAAAACACTTGCAAGTCTGTTCGTTTTCAAGGCCAATGGTTTATTTCATTTTGTTGCTTTTTTACTTTTTTAAAGTATTGTTCTTCATGTGTTCCTTATGGGCTACAAGAAGTTTATCTGCTATAATGCTTTTTAATTCTTTTAAGCTTCAATCTTTTACTGTACAAATATAAGCCCTTGTATTTTAGGGGAGTTGATTAAAACAAGTAAGTATTTGATAGATTAGGAAAATAGTTTTCTTTGAAGAAAAAATACCAAACCAGAACGAAAGCCCAATGAACAACAAAAGACAAACACCCATCTTAATAACTCTTGTTCTTCTCAGCAGATGAAGAAGCATGGATGATTTACAACCACATAGGCATTAGTATTCTGTGCCATTTAACATGTGTGCCAAACAACTCTTAATTCTTTCAAAATAATTAATCTTGCTTTGTATAGATAAAGATATGAAGACATTTTGTCTCCTCATAGAGAAACTGACTCTGTGCTGACTAAACATTAACAGAATTGGTTTTATGTCTAAAAAAGTTTAACAAAAAGCCATCCAGAGCTTTTTTTTAAATGTGAATAAAAGTTGAGATTTTTTGTACTCCAGGTAAATGAAAGCTTCAGCAAGTTCTGGCAAAATCTGCGTCCTTCCTGCTTTATCAGATGCTTTGGCAGTGGTTAGTGTGGTTACTCGTGGTTTTAAGAGGTTGATAGATAGCTGTAAATTATGTTAAAAAAAGAATATAATTTTGCTTTGTTAAAGGGCATTGAAAATACAGCTTAAAAATCGTTTAGTGGCTTGGATTTAAAGAGTAATCTGACAAAGATTCTAAATTGTTTAATCATTGGAGTACCCATATGAGTCAGATCTCATCGGTACAAATATTAAAGAAACTGGATTAGAAGAGCTTTTACTTTCTTCATGGTACATGCCTGTGACTCAGTGCCTTTACGTAGTGCGTAGGATGCTCTAACCACATTCCTTAGGCTTTAGTTTTGTTTACCCAAAACTCTGTTAGTTCTGTTTATTTCTCTGAAATAGTTTTTTTGCGCTGTCTTATTTTCTTTAGGTCACCCCGGTGTATGAGGAGTGGACCACAATTGATTGGTACCAGTTCTTCTGCTTATGGGAGAAGCTTCCTGCCTCAATGAAACGTGTGGCTGAGCTGGTGGGGATTGAAGAAGGCTTTCTAGCTCGCTCTGTAAAGGGCAAAATCACAGCTAAAACAGAGAAACAGCACAGACAAATGGCCATCCACAAAAGGTAGCCACAGAATGTGGGTGTGAATGTGCAGACACTAGAGACTATAACATTTGTAGTGCACAGGCTCTGTGTCTGTTTTCAGGAACTGGCTCTTCCTGTGAGTGAGCTCATAGGTCAGAGAACCTGGACCTGGTCTGCTCTGGTCTGAGAACACTGGTGGCACAAGATGTTTGTGCTGATGTTTTCGAAAGCTGTCCTCTCTGTTTCTTTTGTGTGATACTGTAGTACCATTCTGCCCTATGTATCATGGTACATTTTGCTATGTACAGCAATGTGCCCCAGATGACAATTATATTTCTTCATGTACTTCTTCAACAGGTTTTTCACCAGCCTTGCCCTTCTGGATTTAATCAGCGAGGTTCCTTTACAAGATATGACCAAGAAATATGGCTGTAGTCGTGGTCAGCTTCAATCCTTGCAGCAATCTGCTGCCACTTATGCAGGTGAATTGTCTGGGCAAAATACCCCAGGAGTCTTAGGCTAGTCTGTTTTTTTTTTTTTCCTTCCAGATTTGGGGCTAAGGTAGCCACAGAGTGGTACTAACAGCAAGCAGCCTTGTAAAACCACTTAGGGATTTATAGCTTAACCTGTGGTTGGCCCTGCTGTGGAACCACAGAGTGTGCAGTGGGAAGGGGGTCAGCTGAGGGGAATCAAGCAGTGCTGCAGCATGGGAGGTCCGTGGAAATCAGCTGTGTACACTGTGCAGGAACGTAGTTTGTTCAGTACTAAGTATGGAAATTAGTGCAAGTCCATTGTAAGGCTTTGGTCTATCAGGAAAGAGTACCATTCAGCATTGAGTAAGTTTGGAGCCTCGAAGATGGGACATGGCTTTGTTCTGAATGCAAAATTAATTGGCCAGAAAGTATAAGGTTACAGTTTTCAAAACAGAGTGAGTGGCTTCTGGGTCATTTGTCACCAGATCACAGGAGGTCAGACAGCTGCTGCCTTTCACTTCCTTAAGAAGGCTGTGTGGGAGTAGAAGTAACAGCCCACCATGTGACCAAGATATTTTCTTTCTGTTGCCTAAATCCTTCATTACTCCATAAGTGGGTTTTCAGTTTTTAAGACAGTTTTAGCTCAACTTGCGAAACCCTCTGTGTGGGTTGCAGCATGAGTCAAAGCCCCAAAATGAAAAGGTCACGCCAACTGATGCAGAGTAGTTTAATTTAATTCTGGTAGTATAAATAACTCTTTTTTTTTTTTTTAACATTTTAGTATAAATAACTTTGTAGCAGTTTCATAATTCTGTATTTCCAGTGTTGATAATTTTCACAGTAGTAATCTGGGAAGTAAAATGAACTATTGATATGGTAAAAGTTGTATTCTATAATCACTGTAAAAATAGTGAGGAATGCCATGTCTTTCAGTGGTTTTCATAGTCTGTAGATGCAATCTGAAAAGAAACTGTCTTTTCTCTGCTCTTTTCCTTCTCCCGTGCACTGAGGACTGCAGTTGTGACCTTTTCATAGGATTTGCTGACCCCTATGACACTCTCAGTAACTGAAATGCTGCAGGTCAAGGTCTGCTTTTATGGATATTTTATGGACGTCAGTGCTGGCTTTCCTCAAAGATCTCTGGCTTCCATTAGTGACTCTCATAACCACTTTTTCTTTTGCCTTTTTTTCAGTATGATTGTTTCATAAGACTCCTGTTCCAGGACATGCATGTGCTTCATACTTTCAATATTAACGTCTGAAAAAAACAGTATCATTCAGAATTTCTACCTCACTGATGAACTACTTAATTGCAGGTTGAGTTCTGCAATACTAGTTCCTACTCATAGTTGTAATAAACATGAGTTAGTTCCTCTAAGTAATGGGAAGGTGAGAAATGTAAAGTGAATGCTGATTCAGACTGGGGGGCTGGGGAGTGAATCCGGCTTAGTAGGACTGGAGCTGGAGTTATGACCTTAATGTAACTTCTGTGTTTCAGGAATGATAACAGTTTTCTGTAATCGACTGGGCTGGCACAACATGGAGCTGTTGCTCTCTCAGTTCCAGAGCCGCCTCACGTTTGGGGTTCACAGGGAGCTCTGTGACCTGGTCCGGGTGTCTCTGCTGAATGCGCAGCGTGCCAGGACACTCTACAGTGCTGGCTTTGTCACCGTGGCTGACCTTGCTAAAGCCAGTCCTGATGACGTGGCAGCTGCTCTGAAGAACTCAGTACCATTTAAAAGGTGAGAAATCAGTAAGTCCAGAAGTCAAGTAAAGGAGTTTGTAAGGTGAAGGGTTACAGGATGAAGCCTGCAATAGGATATGGCAACCTTTTGGGACTTTGTGTCAAATGTTAGTTAGAAATAACTTGTAAGTTTCTCTGACATGGGTCATGGGTCATTCCATGATTATTTTGAAATTAATAGAAGCATTTTTATTTGCAGAATAGGTTTTTGAGACTTAAATTTTCTTATTCGTCTTTTCAATGCACTGTTTAGTCCTGGGTAAATTGTCAGTGCTTTCTGGGGAGTTTTTGCTGCATCTAAAAGACAGCTCCACCATATGTTCAAAGTAGTTGATGATTTATTACTGATTAACTTTTGAGATTCTCTTGTGATTTATATGTTAGTGCAATAACAAGCTTCCTTGATCAAGTACCTGTTGGACTGTGCCATGATACTTGTCTGGTTCATGCTCTTGAAGTTTCCTTTCTTTGGAAAACAGTGCATGGAGGATGATTCATTGAGACCTGCATCTTGTCCTAGTAAGGCTCTGGGACTTGCCTGGGGCACGTTTGAACACAGAAATCTGGCAATGCTTTTGGGGTATACAGCCAGTAATATCTTTCATCGACGTCTCTTCAGATTTAGGAAACTGAAATAGTTATTTCCAATTAAGTTATTTCCCATCAAATGCGTTATCTTGTCAGTAGAGTGCTTCTGTAAAGGAAGCTGTGAAGACAGTTGAAATGGGAGTAGAACAGAACAGTGCCAGCTCCTTGTGTTGTTTGTTATGTTCTGCATGAATGTTTACATCTGCCTGTTGCCTTTCCCACAGCGTTCGTAGGGCTGTGGATGAGGATGAAGAGTCAGCAGAGGAGCGTCGGGCCGTGCGCAGCATCTGGATGGCTGGGATGAAGGGCTTAACTGAAAGAGAAGCAGCCTCCATCATTGTGGAGGAAGCCAGGAGACTTCTGCAGCAGGATTTGGCACTGATGGGAGTGCAGTGGAACCCGGAGTCTTTTCTCGAGACTGATACATCCTCTGCGATCAGCAGTGAGTCAGAACTGGAAGACAGACTGCATAGACCAGGTGGAGAGGAGTCTGCTGAGTCTTCAAGGGTGTTAAACAAAAAAGGGTGCAGAGTTCAACACTGTAATGACCTTAGTTCTCAGATTGGAAACTTATCAAATATTAAAAAGGGATGTAAAAGGCGACTGAGCAGTAGCACAGAAAGCTCTGTTTTTGAGAGTGAAATCCCAGGCAGGAGACAGGCTCGAGCAGAGGAAGGCAAAGGTGATCTAGTGTACAGAGCTAGAAAACGGCTGAATGTGTGCAGAGGTAATGAAAACACGGAAGAAATTTCTCTGGTCAAAACCATGATGGATTCCAGGACAGCAATCCCAGAGCACCTTACTGAACAAGGGAAAACACCAACATTGAGAACAGAGTCTTCAGCCGCTAGACTGATTAAAAGCACAGATAAACATTTAAACCAGACTAGGAACAAAAATACCTCTTCAAAACTGCAGGGGTCACTTCTTGAAGATTCAAATAGCATAGACGTACAAAAGCTGCCTGTTTTCCACACCAGCATCCCTACAGATAATTTTGTTTCAAGCCAAAATAATAAGGAATTTATGGAAACAGATTCTGTAACTTATAAAGTCACAAATTCTGTACAGATGGGGGAAGTTAAGATTGGGAAGAAGGACAAAATGGAAGGATTATTTACACAGCCTACCACCACTAATGAAGGCATGCCTAAGGGGAGAGCAGGTTTTCAGGCACCTGTTCTACTGCAGGGTACTCAACACACCAGTGTGGAGACACACAGTGTTGTAGGAAGTAGAGGAATACCTGGAAGTGCTAGGACACAGAGAACTGACAATACTGATGATGAGCAGAATGAAATGAATCAAACTCAAACAGATGTGAGCTGTGCTGAGGCAAGGATTGATAAGCGTTGTTGTCCTGGTGAGGATAAAACCTGCAATATTCAGATTCAGAATGGTGGCAAAAATGGGAGTGAAAAGCCCAATGGAATACTGTTACAAGATGGAACACTGCAGAAAGGCAACAGTCATCCTAAGGATTTTCTGAAAGGGTCTTTAGTGAAATCCAGAGATGTTTGCAATGCAGATGATGTTCAGAATGACCCAGCTTCTCATCTGTTTTTTGACTCTAGAGACTTTGAAGACAGCTTCCAGTTGGATACTCAAACTGAGATGATAATAAAACAGGAGGGAGCAGCTGGAATCACAGGACAGCAGGGAATACAAGGTTCAGAGCTGGCAGCAATAGCAGAACATGAAATACCAAAGAACCTAAGCAATTTACAGACTGAGAATGATACTGATAAAAGGCTGGCTGCAACAGTTAGGAAACTGAGCTTCTCAAGTCTTACCACCACAAATAAAATTACAAAAAACACAACTCAGCACTGTAGTAATGAAGTTTTGGAGTCTGAAGGCCTTAATTTACAACCCATAGTGAAGAAAATAGAACCTGCACCTTGCCTTAAAGAAAACGATTTCTCAGTGACTGACTCACAGCTACACAGTTTTCTACAAGATTACCAGACCCAAAATTCAGTGAAAGGGGAGCGTGTGTCTAAAGACCTGAATAAAGCAACCTCCCCTTTAGGTAGGGAACACATTGTACAAGCAGAATGCCAGCCTGTCCCTGAAACAAGCCTAAATATGAGTGATAGCTTGCTGTTTGATGATAGCTTCAGTAATATCAGTGACCTTTCAGCTGTTCACATCATGGAAGCTGACAGAAAGGACCCTGTGGCTTTGCTTCCTCCAGATGGTGTTTTGCAGAATTTAAGGCCTGTTGAGAATAGATTTGATGTCAGTGACAATCAGAAAGAACATGAGAATCCTGCACAGTGTAACAATGTGTCTCTAGCATCCTCCGATCTAATAGCAGAAGTTTTAGACCATGGAAACTCCCCATCTTTTCTGAAAGACATTCCTTCTTCATTTCAAGGTCAGTCAGGATTAAGAAACCCAGTGGTTTGTAGCAACAACCCCAGACCAAAGGATTTAGTAGGAGATCAAGGTGAAAAGTTCCAGAGAAGCAACCAAGCTTTAGAGAAGAAGCCCCATCCATCAGTGTGGACTGACTGCTCGTTTGAAGTAAGCCCAGGATTGCAGGATGTATTAGACAAATGGCCGAGCCTCTCAGGCACTGAACCAGTCTCAGCAAGTTCCAGTTTGAAAGGAGAGTTAGTTTTTCCTATTGTTAGTCAAGAGCCAGATCCAGTTTTTGAATCTAACGGTTGTGAGCCAGAGCCTTTGCCCACTTGCCAGGATTTAAAAAGCTCTTTCAAGGTTAAAGAAAACAAAACGGAAAACTCAGATATTCAGAAAACAGATGGCATAACACTTCAGCTCAAGGGAAACAAGAGAACGTCCTCCTGTCCTGCACCAGATAGTAATAATGGGTTTATTCCTCCAACACCACCCAAAGAGCTTTTTCCAAAAAGTTCTGTTTCTCTCCCGGTGAAATCTTCAAGAAAGGGACAAGTCACCTGCAAGAATGAAGGGCAGACGATTCAGGCACAGTGGAATAGTGAGGGCAGTGCAGAGCAGCAGGTAAAAACATTCCAGGTCAACCTGGGATGTCTAGACCCAATTGAGACTGATGAGATAAAAGATGATTCCACTATAGACCAAGGCTTTTCACTGCAGCTATCTCAGGATGTTTTCCCATTTGTTCCCTTAAGTGCTGAGAGTTTCACTATCATTGATGTAGCAAGCGACAAAGCACTTTTCCAGACTTTTGTTGGAGAATGGAAGGAGAAAAGCAGATTCTCCATCTCAGTGGCATGTGAAAGAACAAAGTGCCTTTTGTCTCCCAGATCAACGATTGGTGGCAAATTCAAAAAAGGTCAGTTCCCTGTTCCAGTGTGTTATTTTGTGAACAGCATGTAGCATCTTCAGCTTAAAGCAGGCCTAGGGAAGGAAAGGATATGCAAAAAAGGAGGAAAAAAAATCACTGATATTACAGAATCATGGAATGTTTGGGGTTGGAAGGGTCTTCTGGAGATTGTCTAGTCTAACCCCCTGCTAAAGGTGGTTAATGTAGAGCAGGATCACATGCAGGCAGATTTTGAATATCTCTAGGGAAGGAGATTCCACAACCTCTCTGGGCGATCTGTTCCAGTGTTCTGTCACCCTCAAAGTAAATAAGGTCTTCTTCCTGTTCAGATTTAACCACCCATAAAGCATCCCTTCCAAATTCTGGCCTTTTCTTGCAACCTCTTCAAGAGTTGATATAGAAATCTATTCCTTCCTTTCACTCTAAAAAGCATTTCACATTTATCTGTCAAAAATCTATTTTGATAGTTAAGAAATGCTACTGTTGTTGTTGTTGTTATGGCAATGTGACAGCAAAGAATCTAACTGCTTTATCTTGTCATTTTAAAGGAAGAGTATGTTTATAAAGCAGCAGCAAGCTGCAGCATATGAATACTTGTGTGGGGAAGAAAAAGAAGCAATATTGCAACAACCCAGAGATTGATCTGAATTTCACACATGCTTATATTGAACCAAGTTTACATTTTGAAAATACTTGAAAATATTTAACCTTGGTTCAGAGGCAGTCACAGAAGAATATTCAGATGCTCTCACATACCAACAAGCTGCTAACACTTCATTACTATCACCAAAGACCTATCAAGGAAATGCTTGACACCAGGTCTCCATCCTTTACTAACACTCAGCTCCTTTGCTTTACTAGGACTTGATAATACTCAATTTTAGGTTCAACTGTATGTATTTGCATGTTCAGGACCCATCTCTTCTCTATTTATGGAGGACATTTTATAATAGTAACTTAAAATTATTTCTTTAGCGAGTTCTCCTCAGTGGATGCAAGTTAAAGATGATGGATTTCCTGTGCAAGGATGCGAAGACATCTTGGTAGTTGGACTGGCAGTGTGTTGGGGTGGAAAAGATGCCTACTATATTTCTTTGCAGCAGGTACAAGACCAGACTGGTAAGTGAGCAGACAGGCTGTGCTGGGTTACTTGACACTGCATCTCAAAAAAGTACCTTCAGCAGATAAGGTTCTTGGAAGTGCTTTGAGTGTCCCGACCCCAGTTCAGTTGTGTGGTGGAATAATTCAGCAGTCGTAGGTGTTAAAGACCCTTGAACAGGTTGCTGTGGATACATCCATACTACTGTGTAATAAGGGCAGGTAATTTGCTCGGGCAGTGGCCCGTGAGCATGCATATGGCAAAAACATTCGTTTACTCCCATGTTCTCTTTACCTAACTTGCTTTTCTCTTTCAATCTCTTCCAATTTTTGCTCTCTGAAACAAATCCAACACTCAAATGCTGAACATAGCCCAGTCTGTGCTAAGTGACCTTGTGACTAGGGTTTGATTCCTGGCTATCCTTTGTTTCTTAGTACAGGCACAGCATATTGCTTTGTCTGGTTTGATAAATTTTGTCTGGAGCCTTGTCTGGTTTGATAAAATATGTAATAGTGCTATAGATATATTGTTATTTCTTCATAGTTCAACTGTAGGTTTTGTGCTTCAGGTGACTGATTGTATTCAAGATTTTTCTTTAGCCTTTCTTACCATGTAATGGGTTAAAAGATGATTTTTACTTGTATTTCCTGCCTTAGAAATCAGTCTGAGTTTGGCACCACCACCTTTGGACCAAAGCCTGTCTGTGGCAGAGAGACTGAACCATTTGCAGCTGTGCCTGCAGAAGAAGCCCAAGGAGGAGTGCTCACTTATCATGTATGACTTCATTCAGCACTACAAAACTTTGCTGATGGCTTGTGGCATCTCCCTGGAAGGACGTTTTGAGGACCCAAAGGTTTGCAGGATTAAGAAATTTCGCTTGGGTAAAACTGCTAGTTGAAACACAACAGTGGAAAGACAGGAGTACCTTCTGGTGCTTCTGTTATTTAGGTATGAATATGTACATCCGTCAGGAGGTTTACTGAAATTTTCTTTTAGTCAGCAATCGAACAGTATTTAGAGGACATTTGCCTTGCTATGTATGTCCATGGTGCCTGCAAGAGAAACAAACAGTTTCAGAGGTTAACACATTAATATTTCATACCTTACTTGGCAGGGGAAATGAAGATAAATCTCGCCCTAGTCCTGGTGGACAGGACTTAACTCCTGTTTTGTTCCAATAAGAAGCCTGAGACTGAAATGTTACAAGTGCTTCTGGTCAGGTTATTGCTTCTAAGAGCAGAAGACTAAGCAAAAGATTTACCCACTGTGCATATGGACCTCTCTGCTACCACTATTTTCTCAAAAAACCACCAAGTTTACATGTAGTTTCTAAAGGTTTGGGTACTAGTGGTAACTCGAATGAAACACTAGCTTGAGGTAAAAGCACCTTCTTGTCCGTGTTATGAAAAATTCTAGATGCATTGAAAATTCCTTTGATTTTTAAAGCTTGCTTTGCATATGGGCTGAACAGCATCGTGGCAATATTCAACTCTGCAGTGCAGTAGCTAAGGTGTTCAACACAAGGACAAACATAGATTTTTTTCATTCCAAGATATAGTTTTAGGATAAAAAAGAGCAGTAAAAGCATCTTTCCCTTCCCTGTTCCATGTAATAGTCATACTTATGCTTGTTCATTTTAATGATACAATGGAGATATACACACCCCCTCCCCAGCCCCATATTTATACACATGTGGTTTTTTACTTCTGCTTATATGGCAGAGACAGTGTAGATATCTGTGTTTCATCCTGTTTTGAGACAAGAAATTGAAATATAGCTATAAATGAATATGCTTTGAAGACAGGGGTTTGAGCTCTACCAGGAGTGAAATATCCCATGCAGGATTCTTGGCGTTAGTCCTGCTGTGCAAAAGATAGGGGAACTCTGCTTGGCTAATATTCTAGATCAATAGCAAGTTCTGATCTTTATGCAGTCATTTTTCAGATTAAACATGTTTTGATCCTGATTTTCAGATTTATTCCCTTTGAGTTAAATTTTAATAAAGTGAAAAGACACTTCAAGATGTGTTTATTTGACAGAGGATAAAATTTTCAAATGTACAGATCTAACTTTTCTTTTAGAAAGAAGTAACTTTTCGTTCTCGCTCAAGAATTAAGCTTTTCAGTGACTTAGGCCCTCTCGAAGGTTTTTGCTGAAATGATGTAACAAATTATTGCAGTTTGCCTGCCAAATCAAGAAGAATAATATGCGCTATAACCTTGAATTAACCCCTGGTTAAATTGTATTATGACTAAAATGTAAACATTTGTCTCATGGAGGTCTCCCTTTTTAAGGTTGCGTGTTGGCTGCTGGATTCTGGCTCCAAGGAACGCACCCTTCACAACATGGTGACCAACTTCCTCCCCAGTGAGCTGCCCCTCCTGGAAGGAGTGGGCACCGGCCCAGGGGTGCAGAGCCTGGGGCTGAGTGCCAGCAGAGACCATTCGGGGCGGTACAGGGCAGCCACGGAGTCTGTGCTTATCTTCAATGTCATGGACCAGCTCCACAAGGAATTGCAGAGGGAAAATCTGACAGGTAAAGGGACCTCCTCCACTTGGGGGCAAAGATGGAGGGTAAATATAGCTGTGCCACCACAGGCTGAGTGACCAGTGCAGAAGAGAGGCGGTTTGGAAGTTCTTATCTGAATATATTCTGTGTCAAAATGTTCGTTTGTTAGAAGAAAAGAGGGAAGTTCCCTTGGAAGTATATCTATTCTAAAAAAAAAAATTAAAATATAATTCTTATATCCCAAATATCCACCAGTTCCAGCGGTTAAGGCTGTAGCAGAGTATGTTCTAAGTCTCTGAATCAGGCAGATTTCTACCTCCCAGGTGAGTACCCTGGCCATTCTGAGGGATTTGTGGGTCTGTCTATGGTTTCTTATGAATATTTTCAAAAGTTTTTGGATTTCCTTGTCAGAAGTAATTCCTAAAATCCTTGTATGTTTTCTGAAGGCCTCCCTCATTGCTCTTTGGCCTCCCCATATAGCATGATTTGTCATGTTTGCATTGTGTCCATGAAATTCTTGTGATTCCATAGTGAATGATCCTGTATGTTTGCACTAATAATTGCTGAGTGCTTGTGCTGTTTTAAAACAAGCCATGGAAAAAAAAAAACCCAAAAGCATATACTTATTGGTCGCAGTTATGGTAGTTTCCCCTAAATTATATCCAGAGTTGAGGATTATGGTCCAATCCCGCTGAAGTATTTTATTGCAAGTGTTACCACATCGCGGATGATTGTTACAGTTAAACCTTGGAACATTTTTAAAAGATGTGGGTGGTGAAATTAAAGTGTATCAAGTTAGAAAGCCTTACATTAAGCATGCCTGCAGTTTATAAAATGTTGATATACAGAGAGTTATGTATTTCTTAGGAAAAAAAATGACAGAAGCTGCTTTCTTAAGTACTTTTGTGATAGGAAGTTCTGGAACACTTCTTACTATGAAATACTTCTTATTCCAGAAACAAAAGTATTTAAATTAAATCTATAGTGAAAGATTCCAGTGTGTCAGAACATTTCAGTATTTTCAAAACTGAGGCTTCTCCATTTTTTAAAAAATAAATCTGTTTATCTGCAGTTGATCCGTTTTATCAAAGATTTTCTTGGGTTTGTATTTCCTACAGATGTGTTTTCTAAAGTGGAAATGCCCACCCATTATTGCTTGGCTCTGCTGGAGCTGAATGGCATTGGTTTCAGCACAGCAGCCTATGAGACGCAGAAACAGATCATGCAGGCTAAACTGAGCCAGATTGAGACCAAGGCGTACCAGCTGGCAGGGCACAGCTTCTCCTTGACCAGCCCTGATGACATTGCAGAGGTACCTGAGGGTCGGGGTGGGAGGGGGAGAACTTCCCCAGAGGTTGCCATCAAGAGGCTTTGGCTAAAATAAGTACAAAAAAATCTACTTGGGAAGACTGCATGAAGAAGACAAAATGCAAACCCAACTCTGCTGGGAGTTTATTTATCCTTACACTCATTATGAGCTTGCTGCCTGCAAGAGGCTGTGCCTCTCCTGCTTGTTACTGATCATTCTGATTTCTGCCAAATTTAGCAGAGATAAAGAAGGTAGAAGTGGAAGTATGTAAGTTGGAAATAAAAATGAAGTGAAAAGAAGCATGGGGTTTGTATAGGATCTTGGCCTCTCATGGTGCATGAGATGATCTGCCAATTAAATGGCTTTTGGAGTATTTTGGGTGCGTGGTACAGGAAAGGAGAAGTTTTTTACAATGCCAATGTCCTGCACGCAAGATGTGATTTGGTGTCATGTAGTCTTGAGTCTAAGAAGAGTTGTACTGAAAAAGTTGAATTGTTACCCTTGTCCCTGTACAGGCATGAAGAGGGGGAAAGACAGCTTTAAAAGTTCAACTTTTAAATCAACTACTGTCTGCTTTTAAGAACCTTTAAAGAAGTGCTATTTAAAGTCTAAGAGATAAATTTTAATGTAAAATATCAATGCTTTCATTCCTGAAGAATTTCACTTACAATTTTTAATGTACATTATATGGGATAATTGAAATAGATTATAATTGCTGTGCATGCTTTTCTCCCCCTCTTCTTTTTTTTCTCCATATACTATTTTCTTGCTGAGGGGCTGTACTTTATATGGAAGTAGTCAAAATTTGCAAGCAGCTATCAGTCAAAGAAGTTCCACAGAAATATTCCTTCTTTGTTGCAAATGTAGAAATCTTGCTCAGTAACAGTAGTCTAAGTTAGAACTCATGAAATAATGCTTGACTTCAGCTTCACTCTGCTTCGTGGAAAGGGGGAAGTAAAGTTTTTTCTGAAATGCTGTTTTCTGAACTACAGAAACTTATTTCTCACGTGGAAATTCATTACAAGTCATGTAAAGTATCTTGCAGAGGTTAATGGAACTTTACCCTTCTGGTTTTGTGTCAGTAAAACTTCTGTGCTACATAAACGTGCAAGAGAAAAGCTTTCTGTTCCCTTCTGGCAGCTGTGCAATGAAAGACAATAGCTGCTAAGTAGTATAGGATGCTACATAGAAACATAAAGTGAAAAATTAAGAGCTGTATTCTGTCTGTCACCAAATGAGCATATACTTAATTTCCCTTTTTTTTGGCAATTTGTTAGAAAAACTATGATTCTAGCTATTCTCTAAAAGGTATTTGTGATCATCTCTTTCTATGCCATTCATATTGTTCTGAAGCCTGCTCCCTGCTAAAACTTCTTTTTTTTCCACCAGTGTTCTTCCCACTTTCTGAACATTACATTTTATTACAGTTGACTGTCAGTAATAACCTCACTTATTGGATGGAGTTAATTACCTTTTCTAAAAACAGACCTCTGAACTCAAACTTAGAGTGTTCAGAAAATGAGATTTTAAATTGCATTTCTTAGTTAATTAAAATGAGGAGGAATGACTTTGATAGCAGGGATCTTTAATCAGCTTTTTAATTACCTGAAGCATTTGTACTATCCTTTGGTTGGAACAAGCTGTTTAAATGCTCAGTTGCTTTTGTTTTCTCCTGGGAGTAGCGTGCAGAAACTGATTTGAAATGCCGGCCTCTTTCAGGTGTTGTTCCTGGAGCTGAAGTTGCCACAAAATGGAGACGTGAAAGTCCAAGGGAACAAGAAAACCCTGGGTTACACCAGAAGGGCAACTGCTAAAGGAAACAGGGTCAGGTTAAGCAAGCAGTTCAGTACAACCAAGGTACAATAAAGTTTGTTTCTAGTCTGAAAGTAAATTTTAATTGCCTTTTGCTCCTCCAGTTACCGCTGGAAATTCAAACTGGTTTCTACCTTCTCTGTTAGTAGCAGAGAGTAACAGAGAGCAGAGTTAGTAACTCCTGCTCTCCTAAAGCTTGAGTGCAGTGAGGACATGACTATAAATAGCAGGCCTCAATAAGAGTAAATCAGGCAGAATCTGATTTCCCAAATCACGTGTAAGACCAAAATAGCACAATAATTTTGTAAAGCCAATAGCAGAAGAATTTTTCCACATCAGCTTGAAAAAGACTTAAATACCATGTTGACTAAATACAATGTTTTCTCTTCCTGCTACTATCAAATCTGTATTTTTTGCTTCAGAGAATTTGTCTTCAGAATGGCTAATCTGATGGTTTATCAAATTTAGTGTATCAGAAGCTTGTATAATGTGAAGGCTATTGACATCCTTGCCAGTTGATAAATAATGTGGACCTGCATTAATACCAACTGCTGCAGGCTAATGGGTGCTCTTGCCAGACAAGTGAAATTAGCAGATATATATGTTCCTGTTTTCAGGACTCATTAATCTGCGTTGTTTTCTTAGTTTCCCCTTGTTCGGTGTAGTCTGTGCTCGGAAGACAAGTATTGATTTCTGGAACTCAAGTGGCAGTGAAGACGTTGAGTGCAGTGGTGGTGGCAGAGCAGGGAGCAAGAAGCAAAGGGAGGATTTCCTCCTTTTGTGATGTGGAGGGATGAGGCTGCAGCTGCCTGCTGCACACACACACAAAAAAAGTTATTTTGAGAAATGTTTGCATGCCATGGTCTTTTGAAATTCTTGTTAGTCCCTTCATATTTCTGATTAAACTGAAAGGATTTGATTGCTAGTGATCAGCTTTGTCTTTCAAGGAGCATGGTCAAGGGCTTCACTTTGTGTTCCTAGTGTACAGATAGGAGAGAGCAGGGAGAAAAATATGCAAGAAGATGGAGAAGCATTAACGCTGGACAAGAGGAGACAACGTAGGGGACCTATGGCAAGTGATGCTTTATTTCATCATTTCAGGTGGTTTATTGGTTGGTGCAGATTAAGAGTGATGATGAGGGTGCAGAAGTCCAAAGAGAAGTGATTGTCTTCTCGTGGGTAATAAAACTGCGGCTGTGTCAGGTGGTGCTTTGATTACTCAGGTGTAGGTGGTCTAAGTGGAGAGGATATCGATTTAATTTTAAGGCAGTGACACTGGAAACTCACTGTGGGTGAAGGAGTCACTTCTTCCTGCAGAACTGCAAAAACTTTATTTATAAAGCTTTAAAGGCCGTTGATTAGTTGTGCCGTTTTCTTCCCCTAAGGATGTTTTGGAGAAATTAAAGACACTTCACCCATTGCCAGGGCTGATATTGGAATGGAGGAGGATCAACAATGCCATTACTAAAGTGGTGTTTCCGCTACAGAGGGAGAAGCGATTGAATTCCGCACTGGGAATGGAAAGGATATATCCAATTTCACAGACTCACACAGCTACAGGTGAACAAATGAGTGCAAATGCCTCACTTCTTATTGGTTTTTTGTCTTCTTGTATGTGCGTGCAGCTTTTCTGAGGGGAAAAGATAGGAAATCAAGCCTGGGCTCTGCTTCAACCAAACAAAAATACTGATGTATCTATTTGACATATATCTGCCTTAAAAAACCAGATGTATTTAAAATAGCTTTTGTGTTTACTGAGCATTAGTATTAATTTCTTGCACATTTCTTGCACACATGTATATCTGCTTCCAGAACGGGTGTTGGATTTGGGAGTTTCTTATTAGTGATACAGAAATGGGGAACCATCACAAGCCTGTTAAACAGTGATTACTTTTCCTTTTTAAAAATTTGATCAGTGGTCATGTCCTCTCTCACTCTCCTGTCTGTTGTATTTTGGAGATGCAGAGTGTGTGCAGCTGTATTGAATTAGAGAGACTCTTTTTGGACTCTTCCTTAGTTCTGCTTTGTCTTCCTTTCAGGTCGAGTAACCTTCACAGAGCCAAATATCCAGAATGTGCCAAGAGATTTTGAGATTGAAATGCCGACTGTGGTTGAAGAAAGCCCACCCTCCCAAGCCCATGGAAATGTTAATTCTCGTGCTGCTTTGGGGGGCAGGTAGGAGGATCTTGGCAAAGCTTCAGTCTAATCTTAATGTGGTCGGGCTGTCAAATTTCTCTTTTCTGACTTCACCCGTGGCTGCTGTCATGTCAGTATGACTTGTTATTCAGTGTTTCTCTTACAGGAGAATAAACACCTAAAAATCAGTGATACATGAAAGACATAATAATACTAACAGCATGTGGTTTCATGTAGCTATTTGCTTTGTTTTTGACGTCCTTTATGAAACCCTTCAGTGAGATGAGCATTACGCTCCCAGTTGTTGGGTGGAAAGAACTAAATGAGTGTGAGAATAACTAAACTGAAGTTAGGATCTGGTTTGGCTTGCTAAGAGCTACTCTGAAAGAGGATAGGATACTGTGGAAGAAGCAGAAGAAAGTTCACTTGTTTTATGCTGTTCAGTTCCCTTTGTAAGGGAGCAGGGGTGAATATATTTTTCATTCTTTGTTAATAATTTCATTTGTGATGGTGACCTGCAAAAACTACCAGGTAGCAGAGGAAGATTTCTAAATTTGGTTTCTGTTAACCAAACTCCCTGTTTTCTATGGTTCTACAATTCTACTTGGACAGCATTCCATGCCAATGCCTAAACAGGTGTGTGGAAGTATAGTGAAATACCAATCTTTCAGCAACTACCTTGTGAGCTTTGAGGCTTCATACATGGTGGTGCTTTTCTGCCCTTTCAGTTTCTCTTTCCTTTCAGGTTCTTGTCCCACTTGAGTCACCTGAGTGACTTTTCTAAGCTTTTTTCCCCTACAGCAAGATGTGAGAAATTTGAGAAGGTTTTTGGTTCTTCTGTCTGGCACCTCCTACCACCATGTGTTTTAACACCCTTGTGCCTTGGGAAAGTAATGGGAAGAGAACTCAGGAGTGGAAGGATCTTGTCCATCTCTCCTCGGAAGAACCAGGCATAGCTGTGGAGGCAGGAATGTCATTCTGACATAAAGCTGTGGCAATGTGGCTGGGGGAGTGTGCTGGTTTTTTGAGAGTCTTCCTTGTAGAGAAGAGCGGATAAAGGAATGGAGTGCCTTCCAGACTTTGAGAGGTCTGATTCTCAGGCTGACTTTTCCTACATTTTCCTACATTCTTTAGTTAAGCAGCCGCTGTGTTAGGAAGATGGGCACTCCTAAAGGCACAGAAGTGACTGCTGGTACAAAAGAAACTGCCATCCAGCCAAGTCTGATAGGCCTTCCAGACTTGGGTCCAAACTGTCTATTATCTTATTAACTACTACTGCTACTCTTTCCTCCTGTTGTAAGAAGCTTCTGACCAAAGGAGTGTAGCTAAATTAGGTCATGGTATAAAGCCCTTACACATTTAACTAAACTGAGAACCTATGCTGAACAGTGTGATTTTCTGCAGTACCCTGACATGTGATTATCCCTCACCTTTATTTCTTTTGAAAATTTATTTCTGTGATTTTTGTGCTTTCATCTCATTGCTCCCTACCATTCCTGAAATGACAATATTTGAGAAGAAAAGGAAGTGCACAAGGGAGAGCATGATGTCTGTGCTCTGCTGAAACTAGTCTTGATCTCAAAGATACCTTTTCATTTTGATAAAGAATTTGCTCAGATCCCTGATCCAAACATCAAGGACTTAAAAAGGCCTTTTGCCTTCCAGTGAAGAGCCCGTTGGACTGTCTGGTAGACTGCTGCTGGTGGGAGTATGTGATGTGAATGGTGTGCAGCTGCTGTGCACTGCTGTGTGGATATGCTCCTGGATAGAATTCCATCTGCAGCTACAAATGACTTGGTGGGACAGGAGAGAGGATGCAGAGCACTCAAGTGACACTGTAAACTTTTGGCCTCCCAGAAAAGAAAATCGAGTAGCTTTGGGGCAATTTTTCCCTCAGTCTTTAGGGAGGAAATGTGCAGTGCGTAATGAGCACATCTTCTGCAACTTCTGCTCTGTTTCTACAGGCATATTTGGGAATGTGTGTGCATGTGCAGTAATGAGGGTGATGTTTGGGGGGGAATCTTTCTGCCTGAGCTAGGCTGGTGTGTGCATTCCGCAGAGGAGAATGATGTTGAGAGACTTGGCACTCAAGGTGGAGTGTTGAATTTTTAGGATTCCTGTGACTCTTGTCTTTCTGGGATGCACTCATCACAGATCTGGGGCCATTCATCTTACCCGTTTTAGAGTGGAATGATCCAATTTCTGAACTGAATCCTGAATGTAGTAGGAAGATTTATCCCTAAATCTTTTCAGAATCAGTAAATCCCTTTCAGGTGTTTATGTGGTCTCTGTCCAGTTCCCCTATGGTCAAATTTGGGTATGGATTCTCCAGAAAAATGGAATACAGGCCACTGTCTCACTTGTTGCACTGATTCTTTGTGGTAAAAATTATTATGCATCTCTTACTATTTTAGAAATTGGTGAAGGGCAGTCATTCTTTTCTCCACAGATGCAGAAAGCGTTCCAGTATTTTGCCTAATGGGCTAAAGGTTCAAGCTGCAAACAGATCTGAAGAAAGAGGAATACCATTTTCTGTTAGCATGAGGCATGCTTTTGTTCCCTTCCCAGGTAATGCCCAGGTCCTGCTCTGGAATTGTTAAGTATGTCGTTAGCAAAAAATCCTAACTATAATGAAGGCTTAAGAATTGATAACAGTATGTACGTGTCTGAGCAGCCTGTGTGGAAAACTAGTGCAGTAGTTAGCATGCCTTCAAAATTATTCACAAGACTGTAAAAGAGAGAGAGTTTCAGTTGGGGAAAGTATTCAAATGATACAATTCATGTGTTCACAATTTTATTTCCTCTTTAAGAATACATGTTTTGTAGAGAGGTAGTAGCTAAGGCAGCTCTTAATACACAAATTGCACTCTACCTAGTGTTCTTTCTATCCAAGTGTCAGTTCTGACATTGCCTGCTCTGTCTCAGACACCTGGACAGATACTTGTTCTGATGGATTCTAGATGTAGATGTAAAGCAGGCAGGCCTGAGCATTGGGGAAACAGGCAAGCATTTGTGTGATAGAAGTTGCTGTGAAAAACTCTCAGAGCAAAAGATAAAGGATGGGTTCGGTCCTTCTTGCTGGCAAGTTGGATGGAATATTGGAGTAATTTATAAAATAATGCTTTCTGATAACTTCTTGACTTCAGGTGGCTTAATCTTGGCTGCTGATTACTCTCAGCTGGAACTGAGGATCCTTGCTCATTTGTCTTGCGACTGTCGCCTCATTCAAGCCTTGAATAGTGGTACAGATGTCTTTAAGAGCATCGCAGCAGAATGGAAAATGATTGATCCTGAAGCTGTTGGAGACAGGACCAGGCAACAAGCTAAGCAGGTAATTTTGGGAAAAATATTCAACAGCAGCTTTCTGGGCAGGAAGGTTCAGTGTTCAACACATTGTGGAGTCTGTTTGAGTTCAGCCATGATTGTTCAGTAGTTGCTTTGTCCGTCCTCCCACTCTCACTACGTTGCAACTGGAGCTGTCAGGGTTTTGGGGGATGAGGGTGGAGAAAAGCAGCATGAATGGCTTGGACTCAGAGAGGGTCTCTCTTCTTGAATACTTGCCCTTGTTTCCATACACTTGCCTTCCAGTGGATCACATTTTGTTTTGGCTCTGCTTTCTCTGCATGGCCGACCGTACGGTTGCGATTCTTCACCCTGTCCTCTGGCAGATTTGCTATGGAATCATCTATGGAATTGGAGCAAAATCTTTAGGCGAGCAGATGGGGATTGATGAAAATGAAGCTGCCAATTATATTGAATCCTTCAAATCAAGATACACAGGTTTGGATATGGCTGTTTGGGAGCTGGGTGGTGGTGGTTGTTTTTAATCCCTTCTTTCCATGTCTCTTCAAATCCTAAATTTGTCTGAACCTACTACTCATATCTTTTGAAAATACTTTTCATTTTGCAAATGTCCAGTGCATGAATGCAGCAGTTTAATACTCTGTAATGTTTTACCATCTGGTTTTATTCACCTTTATGACTGTTCTTTACTTATTGCATTCTTCTTTTTTTTTGTTATTTTAATTAATTAATAAGCCCTGAGGAGTCATTTTAAAGCTCTTAAGTTTCTGAATGAAGAAACATGCTTTCCTTGTTAAAACACACAGCTTCAAATGATACGCTGTGACAACTTTAGACCATGCTTCTTGTAATTTTTAAATATAACCATTTCTTTATTCTGCTCTTGTCTTGTGCTTTCATGGAGTTCTAAACTGTTTTGCATATTACCCTTTAATTTTTATCCAGCTGCTCGGAGTAGCTCTCCCATGTTTTGTAAAAAGACATTGTTGTGTTTTAAGAAGCATGTTAATTTTTAGGAAAGCTGTAGAGAGAATAGAGCTGCAATCAGAAGAAGAATGGAGGGCAAATGGGACAAGAGGCAGCTAGCTCTAATCATAGGACTTGAAAATGAGCTGGAAAATTATGTTCTGAGGATTTAGGGTTTGTTGCTTTAGGAGACAGATGCAGAGAAATGGTTTTCTATTAAGAGTCTGTTTGGTCTCCATTAATTTCTGAATAGTCTCTCCTTCGTGACCATTAGGAACGACTTCCTGCTTCCTCTCTCTTGGCACACGTGTTTGCGTGCAAACTGCAGTGTACCTTACACTGTAACTTCACTTCTCATGTATTTTCACTTGGTATGTGTTGCCAGGCTGACTGCTAAATGACATCCTAATGAATTCACTTATGCTGTCAGTCTTGATTTTGAATAGCTCCTTTTACATTTTGTATTTTGTAAACATGGAAAGAAACTGTCTGAAGTTAACTTTTCCCACTTTAGTGCAGTTGTTACCTGAACTTTCAGTGCAAGTTCACTCTTCCCTGTCTCACCTTTCTTTGAGCTAAGTTTCTTTTTAACACTCTTGGTGGATTTGCTCCTTCCCTTGCAAAGTGCAGGTGGGTGGTTTTTTTTCATCCTAGAATCTGAAGGGACACAGCCTGAAGCAGGCAGCCTGAGGCATCAAGGGCTCTGACTTCTGCTTTCAATTTACTCCCTTCCTACTACGTGTCTTTCCAGTGCTGCTCCAGGTTCTGACCTCTCTGTTATCAATAATACACGTATGACCCTCTATGCCTGGGCACTGTGCAGAATGAACTTCCCACCTCCTTGTGCACAGCCACATATCCTGACACTGTGCACTCTCTTCCATCTCAAAAGTCTTAATAGGTTTTGCAGCAGAGCTGAATGAGTGACTGTGTGCCTTTGTCCACTGATGGGGTCTGGGAAATTTGAAGGATTTCCTCTGTGCTGCTTGGCTGCCCCAGACTGCTTTCAGTGACCCCACTGAGAGGTCAGTACAGAACATCAGCTGTATTACAGAAAACTTTCTCTCTCCTTTCACAGGGGTTCAGAAATTCTTGAGGGAGACAGTGCGGAGCTGCAGAAGGGATGGGTTTGTGCAGACCATCCTGGGGAGACGGCGATACCTGCCAGCTATCAAAGATCCAAATCCCTACAGCAAAGCTCATGTATGTTGAGTACTGTGCCTTTTTTTCTTTAATTATTTTTTTGGTTTGTTTTTAAAATACCAGATTTCTTTGCATAGCTGTGTCTGCAGTTTTACAAGGTTTGTGAGCCATCTTAGTCATGACCTTCCACCTCTTGCTAAGTTCATTGTTCCCTCAGTCGCTCTCTGAATAACAGCTTTTGTCATGGCCTGTTTGACGTAAGTCTTCCGTGACTGGGTGTGCAGCTGTCATCACTGTGCTAACCTCACTTCAGAACTCCCACGTTGGAGCTGGAGTGAGTAATTTATTGAAATCAATGGACATGATTTTAAAAAGCCTCCACACAGTGATACACTTAAACTCATCAGGCTGTGTTGCTCCCACTCAGCAGTCTTTGTATGTTACGTGCTGTCAGCACTTGAACAAGAAAGGGCATTTAAGTCCTATATTTTTGGGTATTTGTTCCTTTTCTTATTTCCTCATAAAGGAAAATTGCTTTTACTTCTTAGATAAATATTTACTCAGTATACACCTTTGCACTAGCGTTCATTTTTTTTTTCAGGTCATTTTGGGCACTTGTGCCATAGACTCTACTTCAGTAAGAGTAAATTGACTCCCTAGGGGGGTGTTTCTGTGGGGAGGAAGCAGTGTACTTCTCAGTAGGAAGCTGGATCAAGTTGTGTGGAATTAAAGACTGGAGTAGAAGAGGGAGGAAGTGGGGGTGTTTGTACTCCAAATAGTTCACAGGGAAACAAGGAGGCTTTCAAAAACTTCTGACAATATTGGACAGTTTGATCTGAAAACTACTTCATCAGGAAGGTTTGTAGGTGCATAGTCTGTTCCGATTTGATTTAGTCTTTAAAATAATATTAAAGACCAGTTAAAGAATTATCTTCACTTTCATTTCAGTATCCTTGTAATTCTTTGCACATGTTTCAGCTCTAAACAAAGAGAGATGAAGCTTTGAATACAGTTTTCTTGTCTTAGGAGGGGACTAGAAGAGAAGTTGCTTGTGTTGAAAAATAATGGTGGTCTGGTGTGTTTTTGCTGTAAAGCTGTAAAGCTTTACAGCTGTAAAGCTCTGTCAGTCCGGATTTAATGTGGCAGACCAGATTGTTAGTCCATGAAGTCCAGCTGCTTGCCTTCGGTTGTCCATCCCTTATGGCTTTGAAGATAGGCAGCAGTGTTTTGCTGTGCTTGGATTAACTGAGATCTTCCCGCACTCCTTGAAACTGTTACCATGTGTATATGCTTCTCCTTCTTGTGGATTGTGACTCTTGCAGGTTATTACCCTCGATATTCACTAATTTTAAATCTGTGGAATTTTCTCATGCACCTGTAGAAATTTTGTGTCGGAAGCTAGTCTGTTATGTGTCTTTCTTTCAGGCAGATAGAGCAAACTCTGTATTTGGAAGTTTTACTATGTGTATATTTGGCCATGTATTTATTATTTTTAATTAAGTATGTGTGACATGCTGGATTTGATTTTTTGGGGGTGAGTTTTGAGAACAACTATCTCTGTTCAGGCAGAGCGACAGGCTGTGAACACAACTGTTCAGGGATCTGCTGCAGATATTGTCAAAACAGCCACTGTGAATATTCAGAGACGCCTGGAAGCTTTCTCCTCTGTGATCAAGTCCCATGGACATCTGGAGAGCTCCTTCCAGAGAGATAAGACCGGTATGGTTGCCTCTTCTTTGCACACTGGAGCAAGATTTTCAGTGTTACTTGTGTTAAAAAAAAAAAAAAAGCCTGAAAAAAAGTTAGTGCCTTTGGGCCTAGGGGTGGGAGGTGTTTTATTTCCTGACAGTGGTAAGTCTGTGTTTAAGGGGCAAAAAAGTCATAAGGAAAGGGGAACAAACAAAAGCAAAGGTGACCAGAGCAGAGACTCCAGTTACCTCAGAGCAGATCTTGCAAAGGTTGGCAGTGAGAGTTCCACTCTGTGTGATGTGGTCCGTGATGCCACCACAGAGTTGTTCAGAAGGAGGGAGGTGGAACTGAGCAGACACTCTGGCTTCAGAGGCAGTGAAAAAATTGCGTGGGACAACTTCTGGTTCCAAAAATACATTTTTTGGTCAAAATTAAGTCTGGAATTTGTTGGCTGGAATTGTACAGAGACTCCGTGACAGTATTATATGAAGCACTTATTGGCATAAGTTTATTCTGGCTGCAGATAGCAAAGCTGTGCTGGGGTGCTCATTCCCAGAGGAATGCCACAAAGACTTTTTTTAGCATAATGTAGATGGTGTTTTGTTCATCAGGTGTATTTTAGAAAGACAAGAGATGGAGAGCTGTATTTCTTTGATCGTTCTTGTGCTTCAGTTGAAACATGCAGCTGTCTTAATATGAAGGGTCTGATTTGGAAATTAAATAAGTAGTTGCCAAACTTCTAAAAATGTGTCAGGGAGTTTATTTTGGAGAGACCAGATTCAGAGGTCAGATATGAGTAGAAGGCACGTGCTTGGCAGAGCTTCACACCCCCACTATGAGCAGAAGCTGCTGACCTGTGGCCAGTGTAATTGTAGGGAGGTGAGTAGATGCATTTGTGGTAGTTCTCCCCTACTCTGATACTGAGTGTTTCAAGAACTGGAAGGAATTATTTTTCAGCAAGTTAGAAATGCCTGTGCCATCAGAGGAGCATCCTGCATCACGTGGCTGCTTCGACGTTGCTGCTTCAGTGTGAGGCTTGCGTGAGAACTGATGATGGCTTGAAACCCCTTCTGTGAACTGAAGTCCTCCTGTCAGCTAACCTGAGAAATAAATAACTTTTGAGTCTGTGTGTGTGAGGTTGTGTTTGTTTATTTTAAAACAGCAACAGCTTTTACCATTGAAGGGTTTGTTTTATTTTTTGTCAGGGTAGGCTTACCAGGATCTTGGTTTTGTCAGCTGCCTGCTTGTTTATTTAATAACTGCTCTTTTTTTCCTTCCTCTGTTTTACTCAGGAGCTACAGTTTCAGAAACTACGTTTTGCAGGAGGCTTACTGCTTTCTTAAATTAACCATTAAAGTATTTCTGGAAGGAAAGCAGAATCCTAATTCACTGCCAGAGAGAATGTTGTAAACCAGCTTCTGATTAAACTTTGCATGATTTTGTTCAAAATTTACTTTTAAAACAGATGGTTCAGGAGACACAACTGTCTCTTGTTTCCATTCTGATTCATATCTTTATAATGTAAGGCTGAAATGTGTATATTTAAAATACTTTTCATTAACATTTTTTCCCTCGGTAGCTGTACAAATATTGACAGAATAGCAGTGATTTGTGGTTTTGTTTGTAGGCATGGGCTTTTTAATTTTAAAGTTTCTCATGTTCTTTTACTCAGCATTAGGGACGTGCAAAGGTTTTTGATACATGAAACACACTTTTGTACGATGGTACCTAACAAACTGCTCTTCACCCGTGTAGGAAGGCTGTCGGGGAGGAGAAACGCAGGGATGTTACATCCCATCAGAGGAGGCTTCTTTATCCTCCAGCTGCACGATGAGCTCCTCTATGAAGTTGCAGAGGACGATGTCATCCAGGTACAGCCCTGCAGTTTCTCTTTCAGCTCTGCTGTGTTACTGTATTTCAAACAAGCCTTCCTTCTAGGAGCTCACATTCTCTTCCCTGGATCCCCTCTCCCTGCGTGCTGAAAGGTCTGTGAAAACAGAGTTCAGTTGGATGAAAAAAACATGTTTGCGTGCTTGATCCCTTGTTTTTCAGACTCAAGCCATCCTCATGGCTGAAGTTCATTTTCAGCCATGTGTGTGCTTTGTTGCTTATAACAGCAGTTCATGCAACTTCTCTGTGAGGCTTGATGAGTGAAGTGGCTTAGTGTTGTTGACAGGTGTAGGGGGAAGTGTTTCCTCATCTGGAGGTATCTTTGCCACCCTGTTTATGCTCTGGTGGCTAACTCAGAACATGTATTATTACAGCCGTGGTTTGTACTCTGTGCAGGGAAAGAGGATTCTATCCTTTTGGTACTTGTTTCCTCATTCCCTACCCACTTTTTTCCCTGGTAGGAGCACTGTGGGGCTGGTTGGCAGTGCGGTAGGTACAAGGAATGGGCTCTGTGGTTTTAAAGTGCCTTTTGTGTGTCTGTGTGTGCTCTTCCTCCCCAAAGGCACTCCTGTGCCTGGGCACAGAGGTGTCTGTGTGACAGCTCTCAGGGGCAGGTGTTTGAGCTGGGTGTTGGCAGCTCAGTGTTTCCCAAGTCCTGAGCACGAGCACAGGGAGGCTCCCAGGCCATGCTTCCATATCTTGGGGATACCTTGGGGATACTTTTCTTCCACTTCTGCACAGGCACATCATCAATGACAAAAGGTCATCTCCTGAAGGCAAGCAGCAATTCCTAGTCTGACAGAGCTTTCAGCACTGCTGACTGGCCTGAGCATGCATGTATATATTAATAAATATGTACTAATAAAAATACGAAGAATATAAGTGAGTATATATATTAATAATATATATATGTTAATTTAATTAAAAACAAGAGGTGTGCTATTTTTGTCTTGAATCTCAGCTCGAGCTTTTTCTCATTTTGCCAGCTTTGTTCAGACATCTGCTGCTTCAATCCAGGCAGGCTGTTTTAGAGACAAAAAGGTTCCTAATATTCTTCCTGTAGAAGACTGAAATCCCCTGAGTATAGGCTTTAACATCTTTAGATACTGACTCCAGTTTATCATGGTGTTCTCAGGAGAACTGGAGACAAGTGAATGGATTTGCTTATTATTTATTGTATTCTGTTCTTTTCATGAACTACCTCAACTTCAAGAGCAATTATTACCAGCTTTTCTAACTTCCTTCAGATGTCTTTCTCCATAGATTTTTCTGGGCAGTTGCTTTTAAACCAGCTGGTTTTCCTGTCTCCCCTGCAGCACAGCTGCTGTCCCTGGTTCTAGGTGCAGCAGCCCTAATCTGATGTTCTTTGCTGGTGCCATGTGCTGGACTTGTGACCATTCTCAGAGAATCTCCTTCTGTCTGGTTCATGTTTCTTTGGATATGCTGGGCCCCAAACTTGATCAAGGCTGGAGTGGTTTGAATAGAGTGGAAAATTGATCTGTGTGTCATGCAAGCAACATTTTCTGTGTTCCAGAATTCCATTTCCGTGTTTTCTCACAGCAGTGTGCCTTGCTGAAGCCCTGCTCAGTTTTCAATCTCTGATAACCCCATTTTTTTCCTTCCCAGGCAGTTATTTTTCATCCTATTTTTGAACAGTAAATTATTTCTGTCCTAATTCTCTACCCTGCTTCTTTCTACTCTGTACTCGTCTGTGCTGAATTACATCCTATTTCAAAGCATTTTTCTAGGTTATCAAGATCATTTTGAAATGCAGTATGTAGGGGCATAGGGGTTTGGAAGACAAACACTGGACTTCCCCTAGTTCTTAATGCTGTTGTAAACTCTTGTGCTCTGATCTCTTCAAATCCCCTCCTCCATTCCCCAGCAAAAACCATGGAAGAATTTCTACAGTGGGTACCTGTGAGGAAATTATGAACACACATGGAAGGGTCAGAATAGTTCCTCTGCTGACAGAGTGGCTTCTAGCTGAGCTGAGGAATCACCATAATTTCAAAGTCTCTTTTCACTCTGCTGTGGAAAGGTTCATGGGATGGGTGTGGATTGGAAGATTCATTCAAAGCAATCCAGGACAGGCTGGATTCTGCATGGCTCCTGGGGGAGGACAGGGAGTACCTCTATCCAGGGCAGGTTTTTACAGTCAGGAAAAAAAGTCCAGTCTCTTGTAATCCAAATAGTTGCAGAAAGAAAAGATTCTTGGTCTCCTAACTGTGTATTGAAGTGAGTGTTTTCTCAGGAATACTTCTGGAGGGCAGAGAGCAGTTACCTCATCTGTTTACTAGAGGGCTGGAGTTGCCTTAACTAAATAGTGAGGGGGAACCTGGGCAGTATTTGTAGCACCCACATGGAATGTGACCTGCTTTCCCAGAGGTTTATAGTTTGTGTTTCACAAAGTCCTTTTCATGCTGGCACAACATAGAGGAGCCACCGTTTTTTGCTTCTGGCAAGTTTGTTTTGTGTCTTGCTTTCAGTACATTGAAGTTTTCAGAACAGATTCCATGAAACACATGAGTTATGCAGCTGAGTGAAAGATGAGACTCTGCAGGACTCTCAAGTGTTTAATAGAAAGTTAATCTTGGCCTCTTTTCTAAGTAGTCTTAGGCACTGCAGAACCAGTCACAGCTGTGTGCTGCATAAAATCTCACTGGCTTTATACAGTTTCTCCCTTCATAAACACTAATCAGGATTTGGTTGCATTCCCGTCGGTGGTAGGTCAGTGCAAATAAATGTGGGAGAGGATTCCAGGTGTCTGCCTGCCCCAGCTATTGACAGAAATCCAGAGCACTGAAGTTGTGTGTGTGTGTCTGATGCCTGATGTTTTCTCTTAGGTCGCTCAGATCGTGAAGCACGAGATGGAAAACGCCATCAAACTCTCGGTGAAACTGAATGTTAAAGTGAAAATTGGCCCCAGCTGGGGAGACCTGCAGGACCTGGAGCTGTGACAGTGCTGTGTGGCTCTCCCGTGCCTGGGGAGGCAGAAGGCACCGTGGGCTGGGCAGGGCAAAGGCCCGTGATCACCTGCTGGCAGTGTGATCCTCCTGTGCTGTGTTCCTACCGGCAGGATAACAAGTTGCCTTCTGGAACACGTGGTGGAACATGGTATGAATTCACCAAGCCAAACCCTCCAGAGCTCAGTCAGAGCACTGAAGCGTGTTTACAAAACTGTGAAATTATTAATTGTTAAAAGAAGGCTATTTAAATGAATTCTGTTAAAATGTGCTTGATCTTGTACAAACCCCCAAAGCCTAATGAATTTATTACGTATGAAATGAGCTGGATTACTTTATTAAAACAAGGCACAAAGATAATTTGGCAGTTCTTGTGTGTAATTGTCTAGGGCAAAAAAAAAGTCATTGTGATTGCACTTGATGTAGAATTTTGCAGGTCTCTGCCAGGATTATCTTGTACTGGATTCTGCTGATGACACTCAGGTGCTGAAGCGGCTTTACAGCTGGCTGGATTTCTCACTGACAGCTGTGCAGCACTCACAGCGAGTGGAACCTGTGTTTGGTTGGCCTCTGACTTTTAAAAAAGCATTTCAGTGACTGACTGCTGTAATTCATCCTACTGCTACCTTGCAAACTGGCCTCAAGAGGGATATTATTTGGAGTCTAAGAGTTAATACAAAATCAACAGCAGAAATGTTTTAAAGAAAGAAGCTCAATGAATTGGTAAAAAAAAAATAGTGTAATACATACTTTTGTGAAGAAAAAAACTATCTCAGTCTGGCCAGCTGACACAGCAGCTTTGCTGGTATTTGAGGTCTGGTGTGTTTGAGAGGAGTCCTTACCCTGGTGGGTGACCTGTGGCTCTTCATTCAGAGACCATTCTCCTAAGGAAGCCTCGCACCTGCCTGTTGAGCCCCACTAAAACCTGCTCGGATTCCCCAGCTCTTTGCCTCAGTGTCTTTGGCTCTGACCTTATGATCAGGCAGAAGGTTTTCTTGGGAGTTTGGGCTTGTCAAGCTGAGCTGGGATCAGATCCTTCAAAAGAAGGGGCAAGGAAGGAGCCTGCAGGGAACTAATCTGCCACTGTTTGGCATTACTCTCCCACTAATACCTTCTGGTCTGGCTAAATCTCACATCACATGTTTTCATTTCCTTTCCAGACAGTTGTGATGGTTATACAAGTTCAGCTGCTTTTGTTAACTTCACACAATGCCTGACCTTGAATTCTGTCATTTTCATCATCCAGCCCTTCTGTGTTACAAGAAAGGGAGGACAAGTGCCTCCCGTCATCTTCCTTATGCCTCTAATTATTGTATCATGTCTTTTTTCTGCAGTTCCTCTCTAATGTAATCAATCTCCATCTTCCCATTCTTGCCTCCTGTGGGAAGTTTTCAAGCCCCTAATTATTCTTTCATTTCTGAACTTCTGCTGGCTGCTTTTTAAGCAGTGTACTTTTGAAGTTGCTTTTTCAGCCTGATCTGAGAGGATGCACACTTGGCTTTCAGCAGCCTGAGAGGGGGCCCGAGCTTGTTAACTTCAAATGTGGTGATTTTGGCAGGGCCATTATCAGAAGTCCCTGGCACTGGGGGCTGGAGAACACAGGGAGTTTTCGAAGATGATAACAGGGCTTCCTTACAAAAGGCTGCATCCCAGACTCTGATCCACCACCTGCCTGTTGTGCAGCAAAACGGACACGTGGTCCTGAGCCAGAGCCCCAGGTGGGGCTGCCTTGACCGCCCTGCTGAGCACCGTCTTGGCCTTCTCTCCTGTTCTGTGTTCCCCCTTACACTGAGACTTTGTTTTCTTCATGCCTGCTCTGTGCTGTGACTTTCTACATCTGTCACCTGATGGCTGAGCTCTTTATCCACAGCACTGTTTTTTTTCTTAGTTTATTAAAGCTTTTGTTATTAACAAATCTGAGCTGTGGCACCCTGGTGCCTGACCATTTGTGTGCTCTGCCTGTGAAGATGCTGGCTTGGACTCATCAATTCACACGGCCTGATGATTTCCTGTCCCTGGGTGTCCTGTGGTGACACACCTGCGCCGTATTTCAGGCCTCACTGGGGCTGCTGTCATTTGGGCTGCTTGTTCTTTGGCACATTACAATATGTCCCTCCCACACGCTGCCTTCAGAATTTGCACAGGATGGATCTCACCTGTGTTTCTCAGCAAGCTCTCTAGAAGGGGGTGATGCTAATTGGTAAGGGATTAACATGTACCCAAACTTATTTTGACTAACAAACTCGATGGGTTCATTTTAATTAAGCAGTAATTTGGAGCAAATGAGAAGATAAGAGGTAGCCACTGTGGCGTGTGAGTCGTGTTGCTAGGACCGGCTCTGAGCTGTTGGCTGATTGCTGCTATTTACATTCCTCAACTCTGATTGGACTTTAACTTGTAGCAAGATTGAGCAGTGGAAGCAGAAGAGGGCTTAGGTCAGGTAAGCAGAAGCACCGGCCAGAAGTGCAGAAAAGGGTTATGTGTTGTTTTCTGAAGGTGGTAGAAGGAGCCTGGCTGCTCACGTGAATTACCTATTTTTGCCTGTGGGTTCCTTTCCCTCACCTTTGATGGGCTGAGGCCTATGTTCAAGCTTTTCATTACTGAGCTTTTTATTAATTCAGGACCTGATAACGAGCGTGCAGGTTAGGTTTGGTCTCCATGTAGTCAGGGTGGGATGCGTCTGGTGGTGTTTGTTCCTCAGCTTGTTTGTGTGTTTCTCTCTTCACAGCCCAGTTCAGCCTCCTGTCTGCTGGCACAGGCCGGGACAAGGACAGATGAGTGCTGCAGAACGGTGTAAGAGTTCTGTTTGTTAGAACTGTTGGCATCCTTGTCCCTTGGGGCACACAGAATTGCTGCTGCAGCCTAGCGCGTGCCCCGCACTGCCCTCCCTGGTCCTGCACCAGCAGGGCTGTGTGTGCCTGCCAGAACAAATCCGGACGGGATGCAGTCCTGGCAGACAGCTGTGGTCACTGGGCGTGCCTTGTCTTTACACGATGGGAACCTGCAGGACCCAGCTCCTCACAGGGAGAGCCCATCCCCCAGGGCTGCTCAGCAGCCCTGGTCTGGTTGGTTCCCATCTGCTTTCTGCTCAAAATGACTCAAATTTGCATTCAGCTGGCTACGGGCACGGGCAGAACTTGCCCAGCCTTCGTAGCAGGAGCTCACACCTTTGGTGTTTGCTGCAGCTTCTCGGTGCTTTTCCTCACATGCAGACCATGCATGTTTTGCCTGGTCTTTCTGCTGCAGCTTTCCTTCTCTCCCTTACTACTGGAAGCGGTGACAGGCAGGTGACAAATAATGACACTGGTGATCTGATCTGGTTTGACCCCTCTGCCTATGTCCCATGCTGCTTGCATGCCATCAAGAGAGTTGTACTCAGCTGACAAGAGGGAGCTGGGAGCTCAGCACCTTTGGCTGACATCTAAGCTTCTCCTGGTAGAGCAATTCAGACGTGCTGTTGGGAAGTGCCCGGACACGAGCTCGGCCTGCAGCTGACTGCGTTTATCCTGAAGTGGGAGTGATGGGAAAGGGGCTCTTGGATGCCTGGGAAGCCCGGGTCCAAGGCTGGTAACATTCCCGGGGGCTGGTACGAGCTCCATGTGAGCTCCCTGCAACGGAGCGTGGGAACATCAGCTGGGGTATGAGTTCTGTCCTGGCAGGAGCTGCTGGAGGACGGGAGGTGACCAGCCCCACCCCAGCAACAACCAGGACAGCAGTTTCTGTATTCCTGAAGGAGTAGTGTAAACTCCAACCAAAGGCTTTACACAAACCATGCACCTTCGAAATACTATAAAGAATCTAGGAGTAGAGGTTGGAAAAAAAAGAGATTACACCAACTAGTATCAATTCTTTCCTTTATTTTCTTTCTCTCTGTTTTGGTTTTTTTTT